>JAPYMA010001054.1:0-18136 GCA_035041965.1 Anisakis pegreffii
AGAAAATTGATCATTTTTGGAAAGATTAACCGATAGGGGTGAATGATCAAAATTTTTATTCAGTTGTTAAGTAGATAAGTTATTCAGCAGATAAGAAATGAAAATTTTCATTTAGTTATCCGGTGCTAGCCACTCTGCCTCCATGTGTTTTACTAAAATTTTGCAGGCCATTCATAAATGGCATTTTTTTAAAATTAACATCTTTCAAAAATGATTCAAGTTGCCATCAATCCTTGCAATTTTTATCAACATAATTGAAAAATAATGTTAATAAAAATTGCCAGGATTGATGGCGCAGTGCAATGCCATGCAGTAAATATCTGCATCCTCCATTCGTTCGTTGTCCTGCATGCACCATGTCCTTGTCTCTCTAACATCACTAACCAGCGCATGTTGTTTTGCATGATACTAACCCGTAATCGAAGATAAGGGCCGAAATTACGGGTAACAACATTAACTGTGATCTTGAATGTTGGACAGGTGAGTCATTATATGGCTTGCTGGCCCATACATCTCCCTGAAGATGTCCAACATTCGATCGTTGAATGTCTTTATCAATCGGTTCCTTCACCTATTTCAACATCAAATGAAATGTTGTCGCCTTTCATGGAAGAAGTATTATGCCCCTCCTTAATGATGCCCACTCTGTACATCATGTCTTACTCTCTTCGATCTCCACTACAAAGCGGTACATTAATTGCCCGGGTTTATTCTCGTTCAATGGGTAAGAAATTCACATTTCTGAACACATATCAAATGAAAATGCGAATCCCATCACTTGGCGAACTGTCACTCCATTCATACTTGGCGAACTGTCAGCATTGCTTTCATATTATGGAATTTTCGAAGATTGCTCACTCTCATTACATTCAAATGTCTCTGACTCGCTAACATTTAAGCGAATGATCGTAGTGCCCTTAGGATAATATTTTTTCTTCCAAGAATTTATCACTTTTTTTCATCCTACTTTCTGGTTGTAAGTTAGTTACTAATCAGTTTTACCGGTTAATCTCAGTTTTTAGGAGTTGTCGAGCGTTTCTAGTGTGCTCGTTCATTGCAGAATATTTTGTTCGTTCTTTTTGAATTGCATAGCAGTTTAATAGAATGTTTTCAGAAGTCACTACTAAGAATGACTGTTGAGACGAGTCCAGGCAATTCATCCACTAAACTTCTCAAAATAGATGAGGTTTATCTTTTTAAATATTTCGATGATAACAAACTGTATGAAAAATATATGCACCTTAAGTTTTCATCAATTTATTGAAATCAGAGTAAGCTTTTAAAATCCAGTTCATCTCTGGTTTTTTGTGATTTGTTTTTTGTCGTGAGTTTGTGAAGCATCACGGAAGAAATTCCGGACCGTTATGTGGACTCTATTGAAGTAGCAGTCGTTGTACTCTGGATCATTTATCGCAGTACGAATGTTTCAATTTGCTGCTTTTCAGGTCAAATCAACTGCACGCAAGCAAAGAATTGCAGCACATAGCCATGTCAAAGGACTTGGTCTCGACCCAGAGACTTTATTGCCCAAAAACAATGTAAGTCGATCTTCAACTGCAATTGAATTTAACTTCGAAAAAGCCATCCTTCGCCATGGTGGAAGTCAAGCTTACACTAAAATTTGATAAGCTGGTGGAGATACAGGTAATCGCCGAATTGCGACGACAATCGGGACCGAGACTTTCATCATAGCTTAGATTCGGTCGTAAGTCCGACTGTAGATATCAACTGTCACAGAACATTCACGCTTCTATGTTCAGCGTACATAATCATATCGTGTTTCCAAGAATTTTGTTTACCAACCATTTTGCAATGTTGCATATCGTCGTTACTGTCTTTAAGCGGTTCTGTTGAGGAGGATTTCTGTTTTGACTGGTTTAAATAAATAAAAAACTTAAAATCGCAACGATCGGTCTTGAAAATTGCCTGTAGTACTTGAAAATCAAGTGAATTCGTATGCTTAATTTGTCGCTACAGTTGATCTGAAGTGTTCTTTTGACTGATGGATATTTAGGCTGGCGGCTTTATTGGACAGATGGAAGCTCGCGAAGCGGCTGGAATAATTGTGGAAATGATTCGTTCGAAAAAAATGTCAGGCAGAGCAATTCTGTTGGCTGGACCAATGGGAACTGGAAAAGTGAATTGTATCAGTGTTTGATTTTATACACATAGAGCTCTTTGTTAATAATATCACATTTTGATATTTTAGAACATAATTTATACTATCTGTGAAGGAATTATAAATGCGCAATTCATTCATTAAAATCATTATTTAGTTTATTAAGGTTTTCTTTGTGAGAGAACGATAAGCTAGACTTATTGTTTACTTGTTTTAGACCGCGATCGCTCTTGCAATGGCACAAGAATTAGGCGACAAAATGCCATTCTGTCCTATGGTTGGCTCAGAGGTGTTTTCGGCTGAAGTCAAGAAAACCGAGGTTCTCATGGAGAATTTTCGTAGAGCGATTGGTTTGTTCATATCCATAATCATTTAGTTGCTTATATCTCACGATCAGTGAATTTTCTTCAAACATAATGTAGCAATATTGGTTCATTCGAGAAGAAGTCATGCACAAGAAACGTGTTCTGAATTTGTTGACGTTTGATGTGAAAAGTGATGTCTGCAATGCTGAAATTGAAATATCCAATTTTTAATATCCTTTTATTCTTACAAAAATTATTCTCGAGATTATTGTTTACTTGCAGTCATAATTGTGATCGTTATTATTATTATTATTATTTCAGTGTCATTTCCAGTGCTGTTATTAATTATAGGTCTTCGCGTTCGAGAGAAGAAAGAGGTTTATGAAGGCGAGGTAACGGAATTGACGCCACTTGAATCAGATAATAGCAGTAGTGGTGGATACGGAAAGGTAAATTTATTTTGAAGGTTCAGACAATTTTATGAATTTGTTTTTCTGAATATTTGGTTTGGTAACGATCACTTGAATATAATCAATAGAAATAAGTCATTAATAGTTTCACACATATTATTGTCTATCCGACATCAATCCTTATCGATTGAATGCGATTAAATCACATTGACTTGTGATAAAGATCGAATTAGCTTTCTGTGGAAAATCGTGATGGAGCAAAAACAAACGTTCTAGGACACATTAGCATTCCTCCTTGAATTCAGAATGACGATAATGCCATTTAAAATGAACGACCCTTCGTCTAATTTTGAATTCGGTTGTTCTAATATCACATATGAAAATGTATAAAATTTTACTTATTGAAGTGTACTCGTTTAAAAATATGACTCTGAGGAATGCCATCTTAAAACCAGCTTAATTTTATAATTGCAGACAATTTCACATGTTGTGGTCAGTTTAAAAACAGTACGTGGAAGTAAACAGTTAAAATTGGATCCAACAATTTATGATAGTATTCTGAAACAAAAAGTTGAAATCGGCGATGTTATTCAAATTGAAGCAAGTTCCGGCGCTGTTAAGGTGAATGTGTTGGTTCTTTGATATCAGCTTCTGTATTCATTTCTCTTGATCACTTTTCCATTTTGATTCTTTCTCAAAGACAAGTCTTGTCACTAGTTTCAGTTCAGCAGTAATGGAGGAAGCTTCATTGGGTTTTTTAACCTGAGTAGTGAATAAATTCCTTGGAACAGGAAATTTATTATCATTAGTAGTATATTACTGTTTAGAGATTGGTCGCTGTGATGTGTACAAAGTAGTGTTAATATCGGCGTTACGCTCGTTGCTATCCTAATAAAAATTGTTTAGAGATTGGGTCGTTGTGATGTGTACGCAACAGAATTCGATTTAGAAGCTGACGAATTTGTACCGTTACCAAAGGGCGACGTACACAAATCGAAGGAAGTTGTGCAGGTACGATTGGTGATTGATTTGTTTTTTGTTTTGTTTTTTAAATCGATGAACATCATTTTGTTAGCGTTTCATTGGCATATGTAAATTTTATTGGATTGTGATTGCAATAATAATTGAAGGACGTGACATTGCACGATTTGGATGTAGCAAATGCTCGCCCACAGGGTCAAGGTGGTGAAATGCTGTCGTTAGTTGGACAGCTAATGAGAAGTAAGAAGACGGAAATTACGGATCGATTAAGACAAGAAGTTAATACAGTTGTTAATGATTATATTGATCAGGTTCGATTTTATTTCGTCTCATTTCTTGATTCATTTCTGTGGTAATTGACAATTCGTGAATAGTGAATATTTACTTCATACTCGAGATTGAGAGAGTACTTCAGAATGCTTTTATATTTGTTAGCAATTGATAAAATATGGAATATTTGAAGAGAATGCAATCTCTCAATGATGTTCTGATAGCTAGTTGAGCAGCAAAAGTTGTTTTAAGCACTGTGTAAAGATAGCGATTGAAGCAATGATATTGATGTTAATGATGATGAACTTGAAGGGCATAGCAGAGTTACTGCCTGGTGTGTTGTTCATCGACGAAGTTCATCTGCTCGATTTAGAATGTTTCACCTACTTGCATCGAGCACTCGAAAGCACTCTCAGTCCTATTGTTATTTTTGCTACGAATCGAGGACGTTGTACAATAAGGTTAGTTGCTTATTTATTATTATTTGGTTTTCTCTTATATTCACTGGACTTATTGAAATGATTCTCATTGCGAATATTCACGTTAGAATTCCAATGTAGTGTTCACTTGAATGAGCCATTTGTGATGTTCAGTAATATATTCACAATATTTGCGCCCTAAGTAATTATCACTCAAAGTACAAACAGTGAAACTTGAAGGGGAACAGATATCGTTTCGACACATGGAATGCCATCAGATCTGTTGGATCGCGTATTGATTATAACAACAAAACCGTATAAAATGGATGAAATAGTAGCGATAATAAAGATTCGTTCGGAATACGAATGCGTTAAACTGGATGAAAATGCACTGAAATTACTTGGTGAAATTGGCTCACGATCGTCACTCAGATATGTCGTTCAATTGCTCACACCTGCGAAATTATTGTCTGAGGTGTACCAGCATGATGTTGTCACTGTGCGTTGTCTTTACTTATCTTTTCGTTTGATTCTGATTAATAGTTATTTGTTTCATTCGTATATTCGTTCATAGATTCACTAGTTTTGAAACGCTAGGTACTCGCAGAATTTGATTTTCATGCAATTGCAAGAAGTGAGAAACTGATTCTTTGCATTATGTTGCAAAATTGTCGTATGAGCATTGTGTATTTCCCGGTGTTGAAAATCAATTTTAGTAGTGATACAATCAATAATTCATCATCCTCTTCATTATAATATTAACAATTTCAACGATTAGATGAAATTCAGCAGTTGTAAGTAGTCTATCGCTATGTCAATATAATGAATAGAGGGATGATAATTCGAATGCAGTAAAATTTTATAAGCAATTCATTCAGTTTGCAGTCAGTTGTGATCCTTTTAGGAAAGTGATATCCGTGAATGTTCGGAGTTATTTATCGATGCAAAAACGTCGTCGCAAATGTTATTCACACATTCTCCTGTGAGCGCTGAGCAACCGTCCGACAATAAGCCAGTACCTGCCACATCAACATCCACTGCAAACGTTCCCTCGAATCCCACTGAATCGCCGATGGAAGAAACATAAGTGGAGTATATGGTTGTTTTCAGATGAGAGTTCGAAAGGGATCGCTCCACATCAAGTACTTATCTGTCGTTGTATGTATGTTCTGTTGATATCAAATTTGGAGAATGATTTAATTATCGTCACTTATTTCATCGTGTACTTATTGCATATATTTTAGATTTGTTGCAGTTTATTTTTGATCAAGCATTCGGTATTGCTCCGCTGATTAGTTTTGTTATTATATAGTTTTTGATTGCATATGAATTTTTACTGATAGTTGAAATGATTATATAAATTGCTTATAACTGGTTAATTTGAAACAATTATCGAGTCGAAGTTATTCTGTTCAAATATAATTTTGAAATTTAATTTTCCAGCAGTAGTGTAATTACAGTATCGTTTTTCTGTTACTTTGATGCTATTTTGGTACTGGTAAAGTTATTCAAAATGATAGTATTATTTGTAGTTCGTCGGATAATCATAATTGCATTAATCACTCAATACGTTTCGGTTGAATGGGAGAAATGATCTCTTCGATTTTGACTCCTTGGCATGTTTTATGTCATTTGTACTTTGTTATTGTTATTGTTAACGTTTTTACCGTTGTTACCTTCTCCCATGTTGAAAATTGTCATTTTCGTTCAGTTACTAGAATATCGTTGAAAAGGCAGTAAACTGTTCCATTAATTATCTGTACTTAGTGTCGTGTGTTTATTCATTGGCGCTATTTCGCAATCACTTTTATCTGTTTTTTTTCAGTTTTTAAAATTTTCATCCAGATTCAAAATAGAATGACTCATCGAAAGTTGTTGATTTCATCGACTGGAGAAATTAATCAGTTTACAGGAGGGTTTATCAGTATCATCAGAAATGGCATATGAAGGTGTGATCGGTGGTGATGAATGGGATCAGATACCTGATGATCAGTTGGAGGAGACGTTCTCGGAGAGAATTTGGGGTCTCACTGAAATGTTCCCTGAAAAGCTGAGAACAGCAGTACGCCAGTCTGTGACTTGGGGTGTTTGGGCCACACAATCTTCCGTTCGTACATTCATTTCTTTTTCGTTTGGTATTTGTTCCATAGTGAGTAATTGACTTACAATCGAAAGTTCTGATATTAATTACAATCTGAGGTACTGATATTAATTCAGCGTAATCTTATCAAACTAACTCAATTTTTCGATTTTTGGATTGGCTATTTCTCCACTCATGATTATGTACTATTTTTTGGGGGTTTCATTTGAATTTTTGCTTGCCTTTGACTAAATGTAATATGTGCATTGATTTTTCATCATTTAGTTTTCATTAATGAAATCTGGATTATGGGTCGTTGCAACGACATCGATGATTATGTTTTTGCCGTATATTATCGAGAAGGAACGAGCTGATCTCGAGAAGAGCCAGGTTCTTGTGCTCACTCTTGATCTGCGATTTCACATTTTCCATTGAAAACTCCGTTTTACTAATGCGTGTACTGCACGATAAATGCTCTGAGATTATTCTATAATGTTTTCAATAATCTCTTCCAAAATTATCGAAATGATCTTTGAAAAATGACAATCGTTCTTGGAAACGCTTAACTGAAACGAACGATATTGTGTTCTTTCGTAAATTACAAACAGCAATTGGATTTTTCTGAGAGACAATAAAATATTTTATTTCAGGTTGCGCAACAAAGGCAAATGTTATTAGGACCATCAGCGGCTGTGAGTGCAGCCACGAAGCACTAGTGTTCAATTTTAGTCGGTTGTTGACAGCTTCTTGTTCTCGTCTCAGTTCTGCAATCGTTCGGTGCATTATCTATACGACTCACCTTGATACATCTCGAAATTGTATCGGTACTCTTGCATTGTGTCTTTTTGAATCGATCGTATGCTTAGTTGTTATACCGTAGGTGTGATGTACTCTCAGTTGTTTCTTTCATTGTTCCTTGTTATTTACTGTTATCCTTATCCGTCAGTGTATTGGTTCACTCTTTATTCGTTTAATTTCGTTTTGAATCGGTAATGAAGTATCGAATAATTTGTTTTTGCAAATATAATTTACTTTATCATTGTTCTTTTTTATGATTGTTTTTCGACGAATACTTAGATCTTACGATATGTCTCTTGTTATTTACTGTTTTTCGAGAAAAATTAAGAGGGAACTCTTCAACCAATTAGATGATCAGTTGGAAGTGTTTGATCATATTCATTTTTAGAAATAGTTCAATGCATTAGTCGATAAGTGCCATTGAACAATAGACGCATTTTGAACATTAGACGATAATTTATGATGAACGATGAATAAATTTGTTGTGCTTAAAGGAATTCATCGATTATTATTTTTCTGCTCAAACAGCCATTATTCTGCTCTGAACGATCATTGGACACATGTTCAATCTATGAAATTCCAGGCTTATTTTAAGTTCATGTCCTCAGAAATCAAAATTGAACAATATAAGAGAGCAGCCCTCTAACTCTATGCTCGCTGAATCAACAGTTGAAGTTGCAATTTCATAAAAATAGATATTTTCCTGCACTAATGTTGTTAGCTCGCTGAGCGAAGGATGTCTAGAAAAGGATGGAGATTTCCTCATCATTTCCTTATCGCCAGTTTCTCATATCATTTCCTCTGATATGTAAAAACTCGAAATGAAATAAAGGTGCGCAATGCGTTTCCATTGCTCACACGGGAAACTGGGTCGCAATGTTCAAAATGGTGTTATATGAATAAAGTTTACCGCAGACAGTGCTGGTAGCTCCAACATGAAATTTTTTTCGCGAGATTAATGAACTACACAAAGAAGTTTATCCTTAACTGACGATAGCTGAATTTATGAAAGTGAGGGATTGATATGTTCGTTGAATATGGGAGTCATCACGTTTATCGGGCAGATTGCGTGGCAAATTGTTCTTAAAAAATTCGCCGAACAAATAATCTAATTGCAAGTAATAACATTTGTTTTCGATTCTTTCTTTCGTACTACTGTTTCATGCGATTCCAGCGTAAAAGATCTAGCAAGTATGATCAACAATTCAAGCGAAACAAATCTTTTCATTAGAAACACCAACAGTGTTCAAGCAGATGGGTTAGATCAACAGGAAACTTTCATATTTGCATACATTCATCTTCAAAAAAATTTGCTTAAATGCTACCGGAAAAATTCCGATCATCTTTGACATTCAATATTTGCATATGCCATATGGCTATAAAAGGAATAAACTGAGAGCCGTTGTCATTCGATCGACTTTATTTCTAGCGAAAAGGTTCGGCCGAGTTTGTGACATTTCAGCTGCGATTCATTGATACGGATGAGGTTAATCGGTGTGGTGAGGTGCTGGCGAGAAATGCATGGAATTAAATTGATCGCTAGAATGATTTGGCCGTTTCGTTCGGCTGCTGACTTGGCGGAGAGAGTTTATCGGTCGTGTAATTGCGACTGTTGAGGGTGTCGACATTGAGATGAGCCGTACGTTCCAATAGGACATTGGGATGGTTTTTGCAACACTCTTGTCAATAATGCTATGGGTGTAGCTGATGATAACGACAATGATTTGTTCTTAAAAGAGGAGCAACTGTAGGTTTAGTGGAATGTAATGTGTTGACATTCCGTGCGTTGAGAATGAAGAAAGAATTGCATTGCAGTGAAGATGACCACTGCACCTGCAGCAGAATTAACATACGAACAAAAGGATGAATTAAAGCGAATCGCTGCTGCAATACTAGTCCCAGGAAAGGGTATATTGGCTGCTGATGAGAGTAACGGTCAGTTCTTCGAAGCTTCAGTGTTTTCATTTCAATTAGCGGGGAGTGTACTCCATTATGAACATAATGAATATAAGAGAAACCATTCGTAGTATTATATGTTAATCATTAATTGCATATTTGTGTTTTAAATTTGAGTTATGTGATACTGAAATCGTTGATCAGCAGTAGTACAAAATTGCAGGAAGTATGGACAAGAAATTGAAACCAATTGGGTTGGAGAATAACGAGGAGAATCGTCGCCAGTATCGTCAGGTTAGTATGGTCACATTTTCATTTACAATATCAATGTTACCATATTATTGTTCGTTCATATATTGTTATCGACATTTGAACCATCAGTCATAATAAATAGGTCCCACAATGAGTATGAGTCTGAAAAATGGTTGAGAATGAGTCATTGTCTGAAGATTACTCGATAATTTACGATAGATAATCATTTTCATAGCTGATGAAATTTATTGTGACATATTGGAGGGATATTGGTGCGATACAGTCGCTTGAGAACTAATAAGAATACGTTTAGTTGCTGTTTACGACTCCAGATCAAGTATCCCGTTACATATCGGGTGTGATTTTGTTTGATGAAACGTTCTATCAGAAGGCTGACAATGGAACAAGCTTTATTGATATACTGAAGCAAAAGAAGATCATCCCTGGCATCAAGGTATTTTGCACGTTTCTCCATTTGTTCTGTGTTCAGGTATTTCGATTCAACATTTAAGACCAGATTATTCATGCGACAAGTTTCGGTATAAGTGAAAATGTTTCGTTGTGATAATACAGCGTGAGATTAGATAAAGAATTTCTATTCAACAACATAACAGTCTAATTCGAAAATCAGGACACTTTAGGTGGACAAAGGGCTGGAGCCGATACCTGGAACGGATGGTGAGATGACCACTAAAGGACTCGAGGATTTGGATGCTCGCTGTGCTAAATATAAAAAGGTTAGTATAAAAATTATCTTTCTGTCTCGGTTATGTGGTTAGTAGTTCATTTTAAGATGCTAAATTAGCATGACAGCAACACTCTCTCATTTCAGTGATTTTTCTTCTGCATTCAATAATCATCTGTGCTATTTTTGAATGTTGAGCCTGATTGTAGTTGAAATCAATACTTCGAGCATTTGAAACATGATTTGAACTATCATTTAAGGATGGTGCACAATTTGCAAAATGGCGTTGTGTCCACAAACTTAGTGCTACAACACCGAGTGTTAAAGCATTAGAGGAAGTTGCGAAGGTTATCATCGCATATTGCATATCTTGAAACTTTTATCCATTATGTTTAAATTACGTGACATCTCACAGTTCCCAGATGTGCAGTTCTTTAAAGTATTGGACCGATTTTGAGACTCAAAATATTAGATCTTTAAAACTGAAGATTCAGCGATCGTATTCAATATATTTTTGTGTTCTTATGTGACAATCGTTGGTCATATTAGCTCAGATTAATCACATCCATGCAACCGTTTGATGATGCAAATGATTCCTCGGGGAATGTACACTGAATACGTGGGTACCTTAATGATAGTGGGTAATTGTGTTGAAGAATTCTAGCTGGCTGCTTTTTCGTTTATTATGCGCTCTTTCCGTCAGTCTTACGTTTGTCTAATCAGTAAACATTCTGCTAAAGGCTGACTAGAAGAGAATGAAGGATTTTCTCTGATCAGTCTAAAAAGTCGTTCAAGAGGTTAGATAAAAGAAATACCTAAGGACTCGAAATTGCCCCGCTGAATGCCGTTTAGTGAAATTAGTTAGACATGGAAGAGAAACTCAAAACTGATATGTTATAGTACCAACGAGATATTTGTTCAAATTGTCACTGTTATTCAGCTGTTATTTCTCAAATAATTATTTACTGGATGAGTGGATGACGTTATGAGTAGCAAGACTGATAAGTTGATGTTATTAATGATCGTGAATCTTAAGGTTCTTGCCCAATATGCAGTGATTTGTCAAAAGAATGGATTAGTACCGATTGTGGAGCCTGAATTACTTCCGGATGGCGATCACGATTTGGAACGTTGTCAGAAAGTCACCGAGACTGTATTGTCCTACACGTACAGAGCATTGAATGAATATAATGTCTATTTGGAAGGCACACTTCTTAAGCCAAATATGGTTACACCTGGTTAATATTTCATTCGTTCTTCTTACGACGATTGCATTTATCAAAGCTGAAAATGTTCATTAATGTACTCAGTCGAAAGGAGTATATCAGAATCAATGTAAAACAAAATTTGAGGTGTTGGATTCAAAGGGGCAAAAGGGTACCCCTACGATATTGGTAATGCAACAATAACCGCATTACAGCGCACAGTACCAGCTGCGGTACCTGGCGTTGTATTTTTGTCCGGTGGGCAGTCTGAGGAAGATGCTACAAATAATTTGAATGCTATGGGTCAATATCAGGTTCGTTCTCACATTATCTATTAACTAACATTATCAGTTTGATTTTCGCTCTGTATTAATTGATTTTGCGATTCGATTAGATACGAATTGATCGAAATCTATTAGAGATATGGAAAGGAAACGATGTAACAGATTGCTGTAATTGAGATGAATAAAATTTAAGGGTAGAAAGCCGTGGACGTTAACATTCAGTTTTGGTCGAGCGTTACAAAATTCAGCGTTAGCTAAATGGGCTGGTAAGCCAGAGAATATAAAAGGTGCACAAGACGCATTTTTGACGAGAGCTCGTGCCAATTCGATGGCAACGTTGGGTAAATATACCGGTGACGCTGCAGGTGGTGCGGCGAGTATCAGTCTGCATGTTGCTAATCATTCGTATTGATTTCTTCATTGACTGATTCGTGTAATGATCGACTGATTTCATTGAATCTATTGCCATTGCGTTCGTATATGGATGAGTGATTATCGCTGATTTTCATATTAGTAAATACAATTAATATAGCCCAAGTTTCGTTTATTTTTCATCTTCATTAGTAGTGATGCTTCTGTTCCAAACTTTTGGTAAACTGTTCTATTCTGTTCTTCGCATCCTTTTTTTCTGAAACTGTTCCGTCATGTTCATTGAACTAGAGCAGTTTTAGTGGACTGGAATAGAAACATCATTATTCATCAGCGCGTTATTCGTAACGTGCTGGATGTTTAGGAATAGTCGTTGATAAATGAACAAGGAATTGATTTGTGCCTCATATATTTGTGATGGAATATAATGGTGATTGAGGCCCACTTCCGTTATAATGTTGATTTGGACGTAACAACACAACAATTAAGATGTAGTGCAAGATCATCATTTTTCTGATCCACACTGAACTTGACGGATTTTTATCGCTGTTCATTTGCACAC
Source organism: Anisakis pegreffii (assembly GCA_035041965.1). Lineage (NCBI taxonomy): Eukaryota > Metazoa > Nematoda > Chromadorea > Rhabditida > Anisakidae > Anisakis > Anisakis pegreffii. The sequence continues at coordinate 12,636 of JAPYMA010001054.1, forward strand.
TAATTTTCCATTGAACTGTCCATTCAGGCCAGTTGAGCAAGAAGATTTCAATGACAAGTCGTAATTGAATGCATTCCAAATGACTTCTGATTGATGAACGAATGAGTGAATAATTAATGTTATGTAACGATTGAACTCTGTAAAGTGTACGATCGTGAATGCTTTATAGCGCATAGCTTGAAAAAGCTCTTAAAATTCTTTTAAAAGCAACTAACTGATCGTTCTCAAGCAAGGTGGAGAGATCGGGAGAATACTTTAACATTTCTAAGGATGCTGGGAATAGTTGAAAATAAATGGGGCAAATTAAAAATTTGTGACTGTTGTTTGCCTACTTTTGACCGCATGCTGTTTTAATCGCGTTCTCTAAAAATATCTTATGTAGGGTATTCTCATTCTTACTGTTTTACGACTGAGCAAGTTTGTGTTTCTCCCTCATAAATTTTACGGTAGCTGAATTTAGTTGTTTTGTTGAATTTCAAGTTTCTTCCAGATTGCTAAGCACCAGGTGGAACGCGTCTATTCAACGTCGTGATTGTTTCCATGAGCACATCTTAGATGAATTTCTTTTCATATTTCTAAATTCACTCCATTTCAAGTGTTCTCACATTGTATGTTAGAAGTGAGTCCTCCATTTCCATAGATGTGCTAAAATTGTAAGTGGTTGAACTGACGTATGAACGCACATGTTGCTGATTCGAAAACAGATAATTCAGTGAGCGAATGCCGTTTGCATCAATGCAATAATGTCAACGGTGGGTTTTGCTGCGTGATGCCTAATGCATAAAACCTTTCGACGATTCGTGATAGCAATTCTAAACTTGATGAATTGAAAAAGATTCGATGGGTGGCCAATTTCCTTGGTCGGATGGTTGGCTTCCTGGTAGTATTTTTAATGCACGAAGCCATTGCTTGTGAATAAATTATTACATACATATGTTCTGAATAGTGTTCGTCGGGGAACGGGGTCTCCGACGGGGAATGCGGGGAGCGCTTCCCACCGCGCAATCTGCTCCCCGATTTTTTTGCGGAGACCCCCCCCTCTTCCAGTTTTCTCCCCGCGGGGATTCCCCCGTCCGAAAAACCGCACCCCGACGAACACTTCTTCTGAATAAATGAAAATAATGACATGATAACATTGTTTAATCTCCAAGTAAATCTGCGACCGTTAAGTGGACCATTAGGATAAGATGTATGTGAAGATATGATTTGCATCCTTAACTGTATGGGAAGGCGATTGCTGCAACCTGAGGAATGTGAGACTGGTGATAGTAAAGAGGCATAAACTCGTAATGGGTTCTAATTACGTACCAAGTGAACAGAGAAATCAATAAAATAAAAAACTGCTATATTAATAATGTCACTGGATTCATAAGATTTTTCATGAATTTCGGATTAGTCGTTGTCATTTGAAAGTGGCACATGTGAAATGACGAAATGTGATACGGTGATGCGATAAACATGAATTAAGATGATGAATCGAATGAATATCTTTGAAAACTCGATTTATTTCTCATTAACAAATGCACTGAATGTTTTCACGATGGTGAGTGAAACTATACACGTTAAGAATGTACGTAAGAGGCATTCTACTCGTCGTCGTCGTAACATGCATGAGACGTGAGTCATCCTCAAACGCACCGCATCACCAAGTAATTCAAGGTCATTCAGATGGTTGCGTATCGTGGCGGCGTTCATCCCGTCTTTCGTCATTCATTTATTTCATTTCTCTGCTCTCAACTTCTCTAGTTTATCGCAGGTGATTAAGGTATGATTGAATAAGAAATTATTGCATGTGGATCATGGGCAATAGCTCTGTCAAGCCATCTCAAAAGGGTACACGATTTGCAGGATGCTCGTTTATTTGTTTATTCATTCACTCAGCACATCAGTGAACATTCCGCATATAAGCTCTTTTAAGCTTACTCCACAATATCACTATGTTCATGAATCACCTGCTGGTTCCCTCATCCAGGTTTGCCCAGTAACGTCGTTTATCCCATCTCGCCACTTCATTCTTGTCAACCTCGAGCGTTTTTCTTTCAGATTCTGAGCGGTTGGTTTGTTTTTTGACGATTGCCATTTTGTGCCTAATGCTTTTATGCATCAACTACCGTAATTGTTACGAATAGCGGTGAACACAATTCATCGCTTCAAACGAATGCTATGATTGATTAATGACAGCAGGCATCATAAAATTCATGTATGAATAAGTTATGATGGGCTATTTGTTTTAGTTTAAACATATGAATAAATAAGTGAGCAAGCGGATGAATGCAAACCCAAATGTTTATACATAAATCACAATAATTGATACGAGCCAACTCATCGCCTCGTCAGGCTTCGTAATTTTAGTTTAACTGCTACACCAATCGGTTTCGAGTAAAAAATTTTCCCCACTCAACACAGTCATTGGGTGAAGACGAAACGGTCTCTGTGATAGCTCAGTCGCTACAGCATCTGAGCGGAAAACGACACATCGCGTGTTCGAATTTCGCTTGCCGGACGGTTTTGTTCGAAACCGAACGGTATACCGATGTCAAATTGATGTTTGAATGCATTCGTCTGTGATCATTTGTAACGGGAATGTGATGTAATGTGTTCTTAAGCATATTCATTCTGCTTGCAAATAGTCATCAAAAATCGGGTGAATAATGATCATGAGAAGATGATTTCGCATCTTCTCGAATGCATCACTGTGTTCCATTAGAATGCTTTTTGATACTCATTTCAGTAAATTTTTATCTGTCACACAGCATAGTTGTCCTCATAATGAGCGTTGTCCTCATTGAATGCTGTAACCAGCCGTGTGACTCTACTTTTTATGTGTCTCATCAACATTCATTCATTCTTCTCATTTATTCCAAATAACCATTCATTCTTGCTTCATTTATTTCCTATTTGCAGCATTCTACACACACCTCCGTAACATTCTATTTCTGTTCATTTTTCCACACCATTTCCTCATTTACATCTTTCTTCATCCCCCACACGAATCATCATTTCGGCACAAAATTTTTCTCTTCGGCTCTGAATTGAATAATACTTTGAAATTGAATATTTGGGTGAATTTTCAATGCACGACAGACTCTCAGTTCTTTACTGCAGTTGTTTTGCAATATCTTTGTGACTTAGAAACAGTTTATGAATTTTATAGCACTAAAACAATTGAGTGTAGGGAAGGAGGGAGGAGGAGAGGCGAGGGATGTCCCATCATTGGGGAGGAATTCGAGGAATTTCGCGGGGATTGAAAAGATGGACATACGGTGAGAAAGTGAGAGCCACCATAGCACAGTGGATATGATCATAAAATTCGTTGGGTTTCAGCTCCCATGTAATGCAAACGACCTAGCGAATTACTTCACCAATGACTATAGACTGTTCCAAATAAATAGTGCATGATTTTCTTGTACCTTTCACATTTTCCTACACATCCCATCAAAACCATTCGGTTGTGAAAATGCATCGAAATGTATCGATAAATAGGTTCCACTAAACCAATGTTGACTAAATGTAATGACTGCATATAAAACATAATGACTAAACATAAAACAGAATCGAATAAATATTCGTATGGTATAAGCGAATGCAATATGATCAATTACAGGTGAATGATTATAATGCAATTTAAAAAATACAAAAAATAAATCAACGAAATTAGTCATAAAATCATTAAACAGAATTTTGCACAGTTTATTGGTTTGTATAGTGATCATTTGTAAGTTTATATTGAAATCGATTAGTGTGTCGGTTATTTGACTAGTTGAGTAAAGAATGCAATGTTATGTAAACTATCTTGTGTACATTTGTTATTTATTCCTTCAGTTTATTTATATCTTTTTCTGTGAATCTTTTCACTTCCCGTGAATCAGCCCTCATTATTCATCTTGAGGATGGATTATTATTATTATTATTATTATTGGTATTGCAAATGTTGCGAGTGTTCTTATATTACTTATGCAATGAAAGATTTAATATTGCTACTCCTTTCAAACAGATCTATCGAAGGTTCCTTCTTCAGTAATTGCATAGCAATCAACCGAACAATTATTTTGGCTTTTGAAATATGAACAACATCTCCACTAGTAATAATCATCATAATGCTAATAGTAATAGCGATAGTAATAATGATAGCAGTACTAATCGTAACCGTAGTAATAGTGATAATAGTGGTAATGGTATTATAATAGTAAATAAAAGCAAAACAGTAATACCGATAATGGTAATAATAACAATAACGATAATGATAACATTTTCAGTAGAAACTGATTCATTCCCATTGGTGTGCTCACTAATGATTTGCTTGCAATATATTCCAATCAAATTAAAGTGCTAATTTGAAGGGAATTCAATTCGCATGATGTTTTATACTATGCAGCTTTTTTTGCATCCAAAGCAATACGTTTCCGAACCAGTTCAGTTATGTATCGTTTTTGAATAATGAAAGGAAAAATACTTCTATCAACAAGTTGAAAATATTTTATTGGTACCAAGAATATAAATGAAGTTTATTTAAAAATTACCTTCAGAACGAGAAGTAGCTGTGAATTGAGACTGATGAAGAAATAGTTGACTGGATGAAAGTTGAATTGATCTGTAACCCTTACGTGTACATTACACTTATTGCTGATTGTGAGCAGTGACGTCCAAGCGTCCGAGCCGAACTTTTTTTTCCGCGGATTCAGATTGCTCCAGAACCGGAGTTGAAACTTTGAAGCTGCAGAGGTGGAACTGAAGCTTGAGCTCAAATTTTATAATTCATAATGTGGAGCCGTAGCTGCAGCTAAGTCGATTTTTTTTTCAAATTAAGAGATCGCTGATGCTCAGTGAATTCAGCATCGGTTGTTTTATTCAGAGTTTTTCTTCATTCGAACAGTATGTTTGTTTATTATCTGAGGTCGTGTCCCTCTAATAAGTTCATCTTTTATTGGTGCTTTTTTCATGCGATTTAGAACGAACAGAATGGTGTGCAGTACTTATTTGATTCGTGAAAAATGAATATTGTTGAAAATTTCATCAAATAAACAAAAAGAGATTATGAACGCAGCAGTGTTTTGTTGTTCTGAAATAAGTAAATATTTTGCTTTCAAATGAAAATTGTGCAAAGAAAGTGCAAAGAAAAAATCTGTTCGATTGTCATTTCATTGTCAGATCTGTAAAATTATTGGCGTTTTGAAATGCAAAATCGCTCGTTTCAATCAAACTGATTTCTTGTGCACTTTTCAGATACTCTCTGAAAATATTATTTCACCAATGAACTTATAGAACAATGAACTTACAGATACTGTTTGCGTTTATGAGAAACTTTTGCAAAGACGAGAAATAATCTCGTAAAACAACGATTTTTTCTGAATGTCCCCATTTATTTATGATCACATTTGATTCAGAATGCAATTGAAAACTTGTTCAAGTTATAAATTCAACTTGAATATCAAGATGATCGAATCAAAGGTAATCAGGAGAGAAGAGTCATTTCTCGGGCACATTACAGTCAACTGGTTTTG
>JAPYMA010001057.1:0-31869 GCA_035041965.1 Anisakis pegreffii
GTGAATTTTTGGATTCATCTACCGCAAGCGGTCCCGTGGTGTAGCGGTTAGCACTCAGGACTCTGAATCCTGCGACGGGAGATTTGAACTCCGTCTCGATTTTTTAAAAAATCATCTGACCTCATCGGTCATACTCCTGACTGTCTTCTTGGCTATCGTGGGCATATTGGACAGTTGACGATCGATCAAAAGACCGCCAAGGGGCTTCTCTTTGCTGTTCATCGTTTCTTTGGTCAACTCAAAATCTTTCTCGTCAGCCTACAAACAAAATCTACACAATCACTTTCGTCAACGATTTACAGTCATATAGCAATTGCACAAAACGTACTCTCCAAACGAGAGAAAAGTGCACCGAACGAAGCGCTATTATCGCGTTACCTTTTCCCATCGCTCAACACATGCATATAACCATCTCGGATTCACAATTGCAATATTCGGGCGCTTTCGTGCGTCGTGAACTTTTCTGAAATTACGAAAAAAATACGAATTACACCATTTTGTTCTGGAATTCTTAAAACGGCAAAAACAAGCTGCTGACACAGAGCATGCAACAATTCCAAACTCTGAAAGAACTGTTCCATTCATTCCATATGGCTAATTACGACGATGAAAAAGTCAAAAAAAGCCTAGTGTTAGCGTGTTTGAAAAATAAGTTAAGCAACAGTGTCATCATGGAAGCGACGCAATGAATATTGGAAGTATTCAAGGGCGATGAAGAAACAATAGTAAAGTGAAACGAAAAATTTTAAAATTAAAAACAAAATGCTATTTTGCTATCAGCACAATGGTATCAGTCAATAATAGGCGTATTTTGAGTCAAATCATCATCTAAATACGCATTTGAGCGAGAGGTTTATGAACCAAAAACAAAACAATAATGCTAGAAACTTACGAAGTTCCCCATCGTGCCGCAATCACATGCGTCGTTGAGTCGTTAACTGATTCAGTAACTGCAGCACCGAACTGAATGCACAAATGGAAAGCTTCTGTGTTGCGCACGTCCATTCCTATTGGTACGATACCACTCAATACTATCGAACAACCACGCAAAACTTGACGTCTTATATGCGCGATTACACACTTCACATCCTCAAAAACCTCACCGTTATCATCACTTTTAGGAAGACACTTTCTCGAACCATCAATAGCGATAATATGAACACTTATTTTCATTGTGACTGCCATTCTTATTACTACTATGGAATAATAAAACCTTTCAATACAGACTTAGATGAACGTCTACTATGCATGTGTCTCAATGCTCCTCCATCATCGCTGACAACAAATAGATATTCAAATATACTAATACTATTATCATTACTGTTACGAACGCTATTTTTGAACCGGACCTAAAGAGATGAAAAATTTTCACAACTTGACTCGATGATCAAATAAATCCTTTCTCGCATTCTACCTCCATCCATTTGACTATATGTGGACAGTAGCTCTCTAGATACACACAGCAAGTGATCAGTAAGGATGTTATTAAATGAGTGAGCTGGTGGAATGAATATGAGATGAAACGTTGAAACAATGGAGATGAACATCGACTCAGCCACCTGTACTCGATTTTTCGTCAATTTGTCGTATTCATCGTAGAAGGTTGTATGAATTTTTGTGAGAACAGTAGCGATGTATTCGAGTGTCTCATCACGATCTTCTTCGGCGTTTAATAGCGATAATGTTTGTTCCTCTCTCGACGACACTTCCCCTTGACTTTGTTGCGAATACAACTGATCACCACACAGTCGCTGTTGAGCACTTGTCGGTGCGTTAATATCGCCAATCTCTTTGAAAAAACGATACGGTTTCACCTAGATATTAATGCAACTGATTACCGCGATCAGGCTGACAAAACTCAACTTTGAAAACGTCGCAAACAAACGTATTTTCTAAGAATGAAATGGACATAAACTGAACCTTTAATTGAAAACCAAATGAAATAAATTGAATATTCATCGGTAATCACACAGAGACGAATAAATGCTGGATGCGAAACAATCAACAATCAACACTGATAAGAACCTGTATTAATGCTTCGGAATATTGCCATACATCCGGTCGGTCATCAATTATGACGATTAACTGATCACCACAAGGAAATAATGCTTGCATATTTCCCGTTTTATACATTGCACTGTAGAGTTCGTCCCTTGACATGATCCCTTCAAAAATGGACGCAATGATCGTATGCTCGTGCTTCTACTCACTTTCAATCAACTCCGTTATTGATCAGACAAGAGACGTGTGGTTTTTAAAGAACCTTTCAGGAAAAATAAATACTAATGAGGTGATCAGCATACAATAATAACACTGAAACCAACTTTGTCCAAAATATCGTTTGAGCGGATCGAGAATCTCAGCGATTTTATGCGCATATTGCCGTTCGCCGTAGCTGACAATATGCATTTCGTAAAGATCATTCATTCGGCGTAAGAAGGTACCAGCATATGGACGTATTTTCGTGTAGAAGTCAGTTCCTTTTAATTTATAGTTAACCACATCCTAAATGTATCAGCTACATGACACTATTTCAGATGTTGGCTGGCTACCATATCTTATGATACGAAAGCAGAGCAAAACTTCAGCGTTTGCCCGAAGTGAGTGATTTTTTGCGTTTTTCACAATCTCCAACAAACAAATGAATGAAAACCAACGAACTGATCAGAGCAATTTATCGAATAAAACTTACAACTGAATTTTTCATGTCGAAATAATGATTCGTTGTATGGATGAGCGTCTGATCAAGATCCACCAACAAAACTAAACGTCTCGATTCTAGTACCAATTGCTGATCACGATCGCCAATTTTCTTCGCTATCTATTTAATGACTGAGATATCGGCCGTTTAATTTATGTCATAGTTTAGTAATGAATGCTATCAATACCGTGAGTAACAATTAATGAAATTTTCTCTACACTTTAAAGATGCGCATAATGGCAAACTGAAATGTAAGAATGTAACTTGTTTTTGGCTTTCAACAAAACGCGCATCAACTGAAAATCCCATTCATTGCAATCTCGACGCTTATCGAATGTCATTTCAGAACATCAGAATATCGAAAATACAACAGCCATCGATAAAATATATGTGGGGCTTTTATCCATTCAATAGGTAAGACATCTGATTCTTAATTACAATTCACTGAGGTATAAAGAAGCAGGCCAATACATGAAAACGGCAAAAATAAGTGTAACAAAAGTTGAAAAAAAAAGCGAGAGCATGAACTGTTTCGAAAGAGTGTGCAGCAGAAAGAAAGCAAAAACACCTCATTGGATACGATAAGTTCTGGAACGTGATGTATCATCGAGACATTCGCGACACTTTGTTCGACGAGCTGCCCGGCCATTCCATTCTTTCTTGAAAACAGTATCACTGAGTAAAATTTGTTCACCTGGTCAATTCATCAAATGTGAAATTCAATTTATTTTCCAAAAGACCCCTGAGCGCCTGCTGATTTTTTCGCTTGAATTCACACTAAACGGTTCTAATCACGTTGACAAATAATGATCAATATGGATTCTTCAATTCTAAAATTTATAGACTTTTTCCAACAATGAACAGCGCATTCAAGTAATTAATTCCGTCAGGACGGCTGGTTCTGTTTTCGATAAAATAACTGTGGTTAGGATTATTTATTTGATAAATGAATGCAACAAAATTCTACATCTAAAGGATATGTCAAAATATGGACGACGGGTTATTCTCCGATGTTTCATTCAATCCTTCAAGGAATAAACAGTGACTATTGTACAACGATAACATTTCAAAAACGAACTGAGAACTATTATATTATAAGTGAGGCAGATTATTACTGTCAGGTACAAAACGTTCTTGCGCTCTAGCCTGCCGCTCCCACTTTGACCTTATAACAGAATTCACCTCTCCAACAATCTAGGCGATCACAATCCCCTCATCTGATAACACAATTCTTTCAAACGTAAAATCAGAAGAGAACCAGGAAACTGATCTACTGATCAGTACTGTCTATCAAGAATTCATCAGTTATATCAAAGAAATCATTTTTTTCTTATAAACAAACGAGTACATCGCAGACATTATTGAACTACGCAAAAACTACAAAGAAAAAGGCAGGTCAACGATTTTGTCCACCTCTATAATCCCTTGTGCCCATTACCCTGTTCCCCTTCCCGATGGGAACCAGTTTAGATCTATTCGTAATTGGACGGTTACTCAACTGACCGATAAGGTTAGCTAAAAACGCAGCTTTCTTGGATGTACAGTTCTGTCAATTCAAAGACCTTCTGGCAGCATTTGCAACAAGTGATTTACGACTTCACTAAGCACAGCTGATAGCCAACATAATAATCTATCCGACTGCTTAAGCTGATCCCTAGATTAACTAGCTCCGTTTACCGTTGTCACTGAGAATATATTCAGCGTGCAGTTCAGCAATATTTGATTTCCTTGGGCAGGCTGCTCGTCAAGGCTTAATTCCAAAATCTGAGGTGCAAATTGCAAATTTGAAATCATATGTGTTACTTCAAAGGTATTTACTAATCAGTAAATTCTAGATTTCTCAGAAGCTCATAAAATTTAGACTAAATTTTGGAGATTCCATTCCTTTGTTCAAAGCACAATTTCGATCTCGCCGATGAGAATTAATCAAACAAAACATACTCTCTGAGATCTTTGCCACACGAACCGCACATATCTTTGATAACGATTGCATGACGACATTCGTCGATGTGTGCCAATACCATACCTTTCTTCAGTCTCTTAAATTATTCACAGCATTATGATATATTTTCACGAAAATTGTCAATGCTTTTGCTTTGTCAAGTTTGAAATAGTCGAGTTGCTTGCTTTTGAAATGAATCATTATGTGATTAATGCGACCTCGACTTCTTCTTGTGAAATCATCAAGCATCATTACTGTGAAGAATTTCGCTAACCACAACATTTAACGCAACGGCAACTAAAGTCATAGAAATAACAGCAATAACTATAATGATACATCGAGCATCTCATGATAATACTGACAATATTAGCAGACGTTTTTTTGATCACTATCATTATCATGGCTGTTGTTGTCAGGAGATTACTAGTGCCCATATCATCACCAATACTCTCTTAAGGATCGCTCTTGCTAAAGATAAATACAACACAGCATTATTTTTGAACTGGAACTGGACTGGTGATTCAAAAACGCATGTCCTTTAATATACAACGATGTGTAATTACAAGGGACATCAGGCTGGCATTTAAATTCGATACAGCAATGATGTGCAATGCGCATAAATTTATATGAACGACATGCACACGTTCAGAACTGACGAATGGTAGTGCAGTTTTACAAAAACGGAGTTATGATTTGATAAGCACGAGGAAGCAAAGTGGAAATGTCGGGAACTAATACAGAATATGGTCATATCGGTTGTAAAATGATTCACATGAGACGTTACATTTGCCAGGCAATGCGTTCAGGAGGATTCTGCAACATTACCGACCTTTCCTTTCTTGATATTTGGTTCAAGTGTAACCACACCACTAACTGGTGCTTTGATTGATTTCGTTTCACCACCTTCTGCTGACCGATACATCAGCAGAACCGAATCGGCACGAACAAACGATCCATCAAATGCTTTCCACTGAACAACTTCTCCATCTTCAGCTTCACATACAATTTCCAACACGGTTGATGCCATTCAAATTTTACGACGCAACAATACGTCTAGCAACTATCTACAATCTAAAGCTTAATTCGGTATCAATCAGCAAATTCACAGAACGCAACATTACGCAGGCAATAACTGATAAAATGTGTGTTCGATGACGGTAAAAATTAAAGAATCAACGTTGGATATTATAACGAGTGGTGACTCTGAATGACAACCTCACAAATCACAAAACGACGTTTGATGAGAGAAACAGAAACAGAACAAACGGAAGAAATATTCACAAAATACATTTAGTGACTTCCAGACTTTGAAACCTTCAAGAATTTTAAACGATTCGTTTCACACTTAGTTATGCTTAATTTCAGAATTCGTTGCAAACAATCGGTCATTTCGCCACTCGGTCAGAGACAGACACCACTCCTTCATTTATTCATTCGAAGAGCAACTGCAAGGCATTACGAGATTAGGATCTCGGATAAAGGAACTAAGCATTGCTCAAATCGAACCGAGACGAGCCATGGGTTGCTTAAATAACCGGATAATACGCTGTTAGGGGCCTAAATATTCGAGGATCATGCCTCTGTGCTATTACAACTCTCGCATATTTCTTTCGCGACATACTCGTTTCCACAAAACTATCGATAATAGCGAATGAATCGCCAAAATCTCATGAAATTCGGCAATGTACACAAATGATTTCTGATCACACAATTGCTTCTCAATGATTTACTCCCAAAAAATGTAAAGGTACACAAGGGCTTGACAGGAAATATGCGGGCCAGATGCCCCATTCAGCATTGAAGTACTCCGAATTTGTTCGTTGCTAGTGATAATGTAGGTCTTTATGAATTTGCATAGTAATTATACGAATGCATCGTAGAATCATGAATCTGTATCTTGATTGCTTTGCTTTAATTACCCAAGTTTGAAGACAGACAGAGATAATTCGTCCGAATGAAACAGCAACTGCAATGATTAACTGGTAATCCAGCAACACATTATGTGAGTATCTAGAAGCATCGCTACTGTTTTGCGATATTTCATGAAGCAATTTACACTGATGAACCAAATGAGTGCATGAGCTTCGGAGACCATTCATGAATGCGGAGGAATCAAGTTGCGATTAGCATATTTTGTGGCACTCCTCAGAAAATGTGCTAGAGAAGATGTTCGTAACGAGAGAAGAAGCATTCCAGAACAAGAAAAGCTCGTTGGAAAAGAATAAAAATATCAGTACCACAAGAAAAAACAACAACAGTGAAAGTGTAATTCAGGTCAACAACGCTAACTTCATTTGTTTATGGAACATAATTCTGGAGTAACAGGCATGCCGAAAACTACAAATTAACGATCACCGTTCAAAAAACACTTGAAATACAAATGCAAATTGTTGCTACGAGATCATATTTCGCTTTTTCATTATGAGCAACTTGATCGAAACAATGAACATTGAAAGCGAAGATCGGCTGATAATGTTAGCTGCTGAGATATCAAGTGAGGAACGTCTCTGATTGACCAGAAAAACTAGGCGAGACGCACTGATCTGATCATTCAGGCAAACGTGGATGCGAAATACAAAGAATTGCAAATTCTGGAATGGAATAGATCTGCACATTTTGCGGATCTCGCAAAGAAACATCAACGTACTGGGACAGATCGAACGTAAGCAACAAAAATGATCCAAAAAATTTTTTCGTGAATAATCCATCGGAATCGAAGTTTTCTTAGAGGAAACATTTGAAAACTCGAAGAGATCGAAATCGAAGTGATTCTAACTTCATTGCTTTGGTAATTACAGGCGGACCTCGCAGTACATTCGAAAGGCCCAGCCGACTTTCATGCTCAGTTCTTCTTACACAGTTTAAGCATCATTCACTTGACTCTAGAAATCCTATACAAAAGACCACGTTTGGAGTTGGCCCGAGCTGAGATCGAGCAGATGCGGTTGAAATCACACAGGTGCCTCACGTGAGGGTACAGATTACCGATGTGTGCCACTGAAGTTCGAACTACTTCGATTATGACAATCGGCATCCCATTAGGAACAATTGGCATCAAGAGAGGCTAAGTCGGTGTTAGCCCCGTGGCAATAGGCTTGCAGAGGAACATTCCGTTCACTGTTTACCACTGAACAGTCGTAAAGTACAACTTGATCTTATTACTGTAAAATAAGTGATACGAAAACGATGGAAGGAGTCGGCGATCTCTATTAAGTAAAGAGTAGTTCCGCTGTTTCTTCCGATTGGATGTTAACAACGCCAACGCAGAATTTCTGATTTCAAGATTATCTGTCATAAAAAACTCATCACAGAATCGCACCGAATACGATCATGTTCCACGCGCTCATTCAACCGTACTGTGCGTTGTCATCAGTTATGCATTCCTTGGTTTGTGCTTAGGTTGGCTCTTTATCAGCGTTTTCACTATGTCCCCGCAGACCCATTGCACAGGAACAATATCAAAAAAATAGTGAATGTGAAAGTTTTTCTTTGTAAATTTCTGAAAAGCTGACAGTTCAACAGGCTCATACATAAATATTTGGAGAGCCACGGGTCTTAATTTTCAAACCCTTAGTGGGTTATGGTCTGCAAACAATTCTCGTGGAACGTCGCCTCGAGAAGATCAGGTTTAAGCGGTGCTAACCATCTTATTCTTTTACTTGCGATGTCACAGTGCGTCAATTTTGAATTCCTAACTATTTTTTATTTCAATTTTTTGAAAGGTGCCTTCTTGATCGAAAATCCCTTGCAGAAAATGCATCGGAAAAGATGATAGTTGAAGGTCGGGCCATCGACATTGTGCATGTTGGCTTCTCAAAGGAGACGAAGAGAGATGCAGCCACCGTTTAACTATGTTTTTCTCAGCTCAGCTTTCGCATAGCTTGTTGATCACAAAAGCGTATTCATGAGTGCAAAACGAAGACATTCGAATTGTCGTGCTGATGAACCTTGGGCAGAAAAAACAGCTTGATCCAACGACGACTTTTCAGTTTAATCCTTTGAAGAAATTTCGAACGGGTTGTTTTTCGATCAAAAATCATCATTCAGTGGGTAAGACCTTAGAAAATCCTTCATTCAAAAATAGTTCGTAATATGATGTGCAATTTTCCGGCTTCACAATTTCGACTAATCTCCACTAAAAAACCTAGTATGTTTTTGTGCGTTTATCGCCAGAAGTAGTGATATAATACAACTGAGTAATTTGCTTCCCGCTGCGAACAGATCACTGATTACAATGTGATAATGCCTATTGTTATAATTTCAATGTAAGCCTTGAATAAAATATACGTATTGTAACGAATGTGAATATTTTTTTGAATGGACAGCTTTGGATTATAATCCTATTATGTCGTTCCTCATTCTGACTATATCACTGAGCCATCTGATAATCACTGTACGGAATGTTAAACTGTACGGAATCTGTAAAAGTTTGCATTATGATCTCATGAGTCGATACGAAGTGAGCCACAAAACCACAGTATATATCAACCGACATCCCCTCGAACGCTTTGATTGGCTGAAACAGTTCGTTGGGAGTTAAAAATTCTTGCGATGATCGTGTTTAAAAGTGAGGTGAAGCATTGGTCAGAACCATATGCTATCCTGGAAGCTGACTTAAATGTTCCAGTCCAGTCGTTCATACTTTATTCCTTTCACTCATTACGTGCAAATCACTCTTTCGGCATACTTCTTCATCTTCTTTTCTTCACACTATATTTTTCCGTTCTCTGCAAATTCTTCGTAGGATATTTCGAAATCACTGCTCACGGTCATCATAAACCCTTTGCAAATTCCTCAAGCGTCTAAATTCTTCATCAGTGACTAGCCAAGGACGCGTTTGAGTGGAACCATATCGGGAGGGATGATGATTGATATATTCAACAAAAATAACATGTACAATTAATACGTATAAAACCGTAGGTAATTAAGTCGTGCTTGTGGTCTTTATTAAGCCCACAAATCATAAACAATGAAATATTTGCCATACTGAACCGTTTCACAGGTAGCACTCGTTCACCAACGATGCCCACTGGAACT
Organism: Anisakis pegreffii; assembly: GCA_035041965.1. Lineage (NCBI taxonomy): Eukaryota > Metazoa > Nematoda > Chromadorea > Rhabditida > Anisakidae > Anisakis > Anisakis pegreffii. Next base: position 9,681 of record JAPYMA010001057.1, read on the forward strand.
CTTCTAGTGCTCGTTACGCTTCTCAACGCACATAACATCTTCGGTCAGTGTCATTTACAGATTATTTTCACATCTGTGTAAGCTGTAAGCTGAAATATTTTCATATTTGTAAGCTGAAATGTGAGAGCTTCGATCGAATAGTGATCAATGAATTTGAGATAGTTTGATATCGTCAGTTAACCGTTCAGAAGAGAAATGGAAACAAGCATCTTCAGGTGCCAGCATCAAAACCGGACCTGACCAATCCCAAAAGACGCGTTAGCCAAATTTTGAAACGGTCTCAAAAAAAAAACAGCGTTTCAAAATAAATTACTTTTGCATAATTCAGTTAATGTATTTTATCATGCTGGAACTGCGAAATGGCATTTTGACAGGATGCCATTCTCGAGTAGTAATTAAGATAGCTCGATTCATAATGACTTCATGTCGATCTACCCTGTTCAATTTTATTAGCCGCTTTAGGAGGACACAACATGTAAGTGACGCAGTAGTCGGTCGGGTTCAGTGAAGAAAAATTCTTGATCCCATAGTTTGTTGAAAATTGGGTTCCAGTGTTCGAGTTTTCATTTTCCTGATATATTTCTATTGAAATTAACCGATAAAATTGTGTTTGCGAATGATGAAGCTGAACTCTAAATCACTGCAAGAATACGGTCTGGCTGCGGATTACTTTCGGCCTGCAGCGAGTGATAAACCAACTCATTGTACCTTTTCAAAATCGACCATTATAACTTTTTGAATTATCATTGCTTATGAAGAAGATTGATCGGCTGGCAATAGCACACGTTCGTGCAATCTGCTAGCCAAGTTTCAACGTGCCAGACAGATATAGTTGAATATGAAAACCGAAAAGTCAAGAAAATTTTCTGTATTATCCAATTTTTTCTTCTACTCACTTTTTATGTTAACTTCTGTTTTTTCTGTTTTATTGAGCGAAAATTTCCTGCAGTGAATATCGTAGTTAACCTCTCCTGACTCCCTCGATTTGTCCTCTTTAGTTGTTTTGCATTTTATTGGTCAGCGTAGAATGTCAAAATAGGGTTTGCAAAATCTCGATGGTTTTTCAATCCCGGGATTATCCCGGGATCGAACAACTTTTGAAATATCGATGCGTGACTTGTTTAAACACATTTTTCGAAACCAGTATATTCATAATTAATCAGAAAGGAGTTAATTCAACAAATTATTGAACAAATACAAGAAAACAAATTATTCAAATTCAAATTAATATTTCATATAAAGGTACTAATGGTCATGTCGCAAGTCATAATGCAGTTTCTATGTCAATTCTAAGGCATCTTGTCATCTCTGGTCTAAGCTAATAACAGTTCACTTGCATGTGAATATGATGTTCTTCATTCTCAAACACCTATTTGCAATGCTTCAAGTCCACTTTCTGGCATTACTAACATCTGCTGAATTCTGGCATTTCAGAAATTTGGACTTTTTCTAAAGAAATGCATCGCATAAATTAAGTCGTTTGAATTTTGAACAAAATAAAATTTCAGAGTTTATCTAAAAAGCAAATGAATACATCCATAATGTATTTTCATCGAGCCATCGAGCACTTATATACTTAATAATTTTGATCAGAAATCATGGAAAGTTGCTTGATATTAATGCTTAAGATCCTTTTGAATGGAACAATTTCGCTCACTTCAGTAATGATCTCTCACAATGTGTGATCTCAGTGAGAATTTGTGCACATTTTGATAAAATGAAAATGATTCCAAATACCGAAGTCAAGTGACTTGCAGTCTTTAGAACGTGCACTTCAATTAACAGATAGAATATTGAAATTGAACAAATCGCATAAAAGGAAACAACTCAAAATTTCGTTGAATTTTATTGCTCTTGGTTCTCATCAGAAAATGTGATCATCTCCGTTAGTTTACCTAGAAACCCATCCAGATGAACATGATAAAAATTAATGAAGAGCAGAATAATCATTTGAATGTTCAATGAAATGCTAAGCAAAGGTTCATCAAGCTGTCGTTGTTGATCGTGCCATTCATCTGAGATGCGTTTATTTCCTTGACGGTTCATCAATGACAGGTGGCAAACAACAAAGATGACTGCATATGAATGAGCTGGTAGTGAGTAAGGCTTGTTTCATTATGGGCAAATTATCAAAATTCATACAAATTGACCTGCTTCATCAAATCCCGAGATCCCGGGATTTTTAAAAACTTAAATCCCGGGATCGAAATTGAAATCCTGGGATCCCGAGATCCCGGGATCCCGTGCAAACCCTATGTCCGAATGTGTATTTTCTTATGTACAGCTTTTTTATACATTAATGCTTCTTCGTATGTAACTTTCTCACCGCTACTACTGCTTTTTTTCCGAAGTAGCAGACAGTGTCTGAAAAGCATGAATTTCACTAACTCACTAATTTTTTGATCAAAAATTTCACTACCTGATTAATCACTAACCGATTAATTTTTCTGGAATGACACGCGTAGTTTTTTTCGTACAGTCTATTTACTCGGCTATTATAACGCAGCTTTGGAACATACTCAGCTGACAATGTGCTGGTTGAATGCCAGTGTTAAGGACTGACAAATTGAGGATACCGTGGCACTAAGTAAAATCCAAATATTCATTATGTGCATCATTGACTGTATGCAAAAAAAAACTCATTGCCGAGATGTTTGCGATTGTGGAGCACGTTGAACGCTAAAAGCGATTTGATGAATCATTAATCGGAAACAAGCACACGAAGTTGACCGATGTTTCGCAGCTCTTAACCAATCCTTCTGAAATGAATACGTAAAAGCATGATAAAATCGAGCACGCAATACGATTTCGAAACATGCCTCGCGATGTTTCAGATGAATCAATGATTTATAGCCAAGTAAAAATATATGCAAGCAACAATGCAACATGAGAAGCAAAACTCTCTAAAATCATGTAAGATAAAAAATATGCGATTCGGGTGAAATTGTCACACCGTGAGAGACGATACAACACTATTTATGAGATATGTGACAAGAAAATTCAACTGTACTAAGACTATCTGAGGAAAATAAGGGAAACGTCGAAGGCGCATTCTCAGCCATCGGCGGCTGCCCTTAGAAGAGAGTGGGTCTTTTAAACGTTCAAATACCGACATACAGTTTCAGTTGAGATTGCATAAGTTAAATAAATCAACAAATTAAAGTTGTAAAATCTTTCAAGAATTCCTACCCCAATACAGCATTCAATACGATCAGTAAAATTAGCTTGATCTGCTCAGAAAACACAATTTTCACACGCCTCTTATTGATTGAGAGTGGTTGACATTTCATACGTTTGACGTATTACAATCAATGAAGTTATCTTACAATTAGATTCTTTCAGTTAAAACTGATCAATACTTCTTCGATATTGAACGCAGGAATAATATCACCTTCATTTCAGGGCAGTCGCTTGGTGAGGGTTATTCATGCGAATTTCAGAGCCAGTGCAATCCTCCGCTGGTGTGTGATCCAGGAACAGCCACCTGCATAACCAATACTAAGAGTACGTTATACTTCAGTTACTGTATTTAGATAGTGGCGGTTTCCTCAAACGTGTATTCTATGAAACTGGATTAAATGATTGGTAAAATGAGACATACAGCTGAAAGTTTCTGATAAACCTTAAAGATGGCAAGCATATACAACAGTTAAACAATGAACCTTGAAATATCTAATTTGGAAAAGAATTGGTTGATCTCATTTCGAACAATTGAATCGCATCGGGTCTAGCGCAAATTGAAATGTTCAGTCATACCTATTCTACACAGTGCATTTGTCATAATCATTTTCAGGTTGATTTATTTCTCGATGAAGATGAGTATAATGAATGAAAGACAGATATCCATTATGAAGAGGCAGTTATGACTTAATAACGGTTATAAGAAATTTTTCAGGTTGCTCAACGCGCAGACAGTGTTCACCGTTCGAGAAATGTGAAAATTTATTGTGCGTTCCAGACTATGCTGGTTCGTTTTCGTTTAATTATTTTCCATTTCCACGGAAGCTCACCGTTTAATTTCGAGCTGCCAACAAAATTAACGCGGATGTCGTGATCACTCGCTATAGAATAAGCACTTCTCAATCATAAACTGTTCTGAGCAAAGTTTCCGTTAAGCTCATTCCACCTTTGTCGTTCAAAGAGCCCCGTAAAAGCCATTATCAATAGAATTACCAAATTACCAAACTGAAATATCCATTGCTCATTTGACTAGTGATGTTCTAATGCAGAATACATAGAAAAATTCGTTCATATTATCATCGATAGGAAGAAATTTTTATAATAATTTTGATTCATAAAAGTCAAGAACTAACTTGAAAAGCATCGAAATATTTTGACAGCTCAAGTAGTAAGAAAAGGAAGCAATTGTTTTTATAAATCGTCTGCTAACCGCATTGAATAAAAAAGTGAATTACGCATTGCCGGTTATGATTCGAGGGTCCCATGCTTTCATAGACACGAGAGGAGGGGTATAAGCTAGAAACATAACGTGAATGTTTCTGTACTAAGGAGGAACAAAATTACTTTGATAAAAAAATATTACATTACTGTTTGCCTTTCGGCTGCGTCTGAAGTTTACTTCAGACTCATCCCAATGAACACCCCCGATTTGTGCTCAGACTCACGCACGGCTTCTGGATTAAGTCACTGAGACAAAATGCGCGAATACGGGAAGTTTGACTGAGGCTCACTACGATACTGATGTGTTCATTTAGAATTCTTAGCGATTGTGAAGATCACTCTTGAACGGTTTTGTATTTATCAGTATGAATTAGACGGTCAAGAATGTTCTTCATTACTGGCAAGATAAACGATACCGCGAAAGATTACTGTTCGCTCTGTTTATTGTTGTTTTGAGTGATAATTTCACATGATTTCATTCGGCCACAACTGTTTCATCAATGGGATATCGACAGGAAGTAATTGCAGGCTGCTTGCCGGAATGCAACGCATACCAACTTTGCTCATCTGGCAATTGTGTAGATTTCTTTCCGCGACACTGTGAAGATGGTTGGCGTCTATTTGGTGACTCGTGTTACCAGATGGTGTGTCTTTATCGTTTATTGCATTTTCGGGACGCTGAAACTCAGTATATTGTCTTAAAATATACTCATTCGTGGAATATCGTTGAGCAAATTTGTGAGAAAACTTATGTTCAGTTGATCGATTGCGTATATTGTCATTCACATGTTCTGAGGCATTATTTCGGATACACGTGCCAAAATTTAACGATTTATTTGATTTAATTGACCGGATGAATGGTTTGCAAATGAAAAATATCCCTCAAATGACAATCAAAACCAACTTTCTGGAGTTTTTTTTTGGTCAACAACAGCTTAGTCGTTAAGATTCGCGGAAATAACGAGCGTGATGAACTAGGTAGCGATTGGAAATGAAAAACATAGCGTGTTGATCCCACAATTGTAGAACTGGTGAGATGAGATAGTTTTGAATCATTGATGATTGTCAGTGGGGAGTGGAGTTTGAACATCCACTTTTATATAGAGAATGAAGCGAGAGCTTTATCTCGATTAAAGAAAAAATGCAATTTTGTTCATGAAATGTCTCGGGGCCTGCATGATTGTTTGGCTAGGTGCATTGATTTCGCCTCAAAAACCACTGCAGGCTCCTGGATAATGATTCCTGATATGTAATGTGTTTTTACTGGTATTCTTATTTACAGCTGCCAGAGCCTGATAATTTCTATGGGTCCAGAAGGAGCTGTAAGATGAATGAAGCGCTTTTGGCATCGATTTCGAGTGACGCCGAGATGCACTTCATCAACGGTTGGTATTAATTCATTGTGGAATTTTGCCTAGAATCTGCTCATAGATGAGTGTAAAATTTGATATTGGCGAGCAATTTTGATATCAGTGCTGGTCAAAGCTCAATTTGCATTCATTAGGAAACTTCCATGAACTTACTGTCCAATGAGCAAATGATTGAAAAATTGTTGCATTGTTCCCAACGACTAACTGGATATTCCTATTGTCACAAATCATGGTGTCATTAGGGAACATACCAACTTCGCTCCCGTCTGGTTTATACTATTCAGAAACTTTTTTGCCCTTCAAATCCTTCAAAGTCATCTCGTACCTCTGAACACGCGATGGTATGTTCCCCAGTCACTTTCACATCATTAATTGTCACGATTTTTGCGGTTTCCCCCACAATTATTGCTCTCAATTTTACCCGGTAACACACCTCTCTTGAAGATTATTATGAGCATGACTGATGTATTTTGTTGCAGGTACGGTGGTGAATTCTGGCAAAAAAATATTTTGGATCGGCGTCGAAAAGAAGAACAATGAGTGGTTTTGGCCTGATGGTACACCACTTCAGACAGGGAAGTATTGGAGAGGTCGCGAACCGGATGGGTGCTGTGGGAGAACAGTTAAATGTGCCATAGGGAATTATGTCAGTACTGACGGTAAATGGGATGATACGAATTGCTGGTATTCTGAATTGAGATACAAACCTATTGAGGCTGTTTGCAAAAAACCGAAAATTAGAGCTACAACAGGTGCAGGCACACCAGCCCCGGTGTCGTCTCCATGTCCGAATGGTTGGACGCACAATGCTCCGCATTGCTATCAAGTGGTGCGAGTTCCTACTTTCTCATATTGAATTCAAGACATGATCTACTTATGTGTTTAAACCGAAAGTGTCTCTGAGAGATATCAGGACCTCAAAACTCTATAGTAACAGAAGTGCGATAGTGCCGTTTATGTAACGGTAAAACAATTATTATTATGAAACAGACGGTCGGTGCCGCTTGCCTGAAGTATTCATTCTAGACGAAATAACTAGCAATGCTTGACGGATCATGAGTTGGTCAGAATTCATTCCTGCGCCAAGCGTAATGCCACATCAAATCACTATGGATTATTTTCTTGCTTTTGAACGGAAAATGATCGTGATTCACATCGAATGCTTTCTTTTCTTCAGTTCACTAATGGTTCAAGCGTTTTTCACGAAAATGAGGCGGAGTGTTGGAAGTTTGATGCCCATTTGGTATCTATTCAGAGCAATGACGAGAGGCAATTTGTTAACAGTTAGTGATTTCATCACAAAAATTCATTGGAGTGCCTTCATTTATTCTTTTATAAATCACAGTGAAGCAATATGCTTTGTGTCAATCAAAAGAATGTTTACAACAGCTGAGGAGTATTCTGAGAACAAACAAAATTGTCGGTTGATTTCATCGAATACGTTTAGTACGTAACAAACTGTTGGCAACGATTCTCCATGAGAAACAACGAATCTCTTACAGATCTCGTTTTGGGAGTTGATGGAACGAGATATTGGATTGGTCTGGAAAAGGATAAGGATGGAGTGTGGAAGTGGACGGATGGTACGCCGTTGGTATACGGATCTGCACCAAGGCAAACACCATGGCGTGGACGGGAACCAGATAACTGCTGTGGGTACGGTCACGGGAAATGCGCTTTCGCCAACTATGTAGGAACGAGTGGGAATTGGGACGATACAGAATGCCATACCCGTTCTATTCAGTTTTCTTACGTTTGCAAGAAAAATGAGGCGTTGTAGTGCTGAGATGTCGACAGTGACTTAATGTGCAGTATTTTGAACTGGATGATTGGAAATTAATTTGGGTGTGTTGTATTTTGTGTCAATGTTTTACGTCGGAAATTGTGGGTTTGATTAGTTTTATTTGTCTCCATTGAAATGTGATGATATTGTATGGTATTTGTGTGCTTATATCGCTTAATGTTGACTGGAATAAATTTGGATAATGATTTCATTGTGTGGTATAATTGGGTAAACTACTCATCGCTCCATCCCTCAACTTCTGATCACTTGCTAACGGTTTAAGAGCTCAACCGCGCAGGATGCAATTCACCTTCCCATTAGCCCCCGATACAATCCTTCTCAAACGTAGCAATTTGTCAGTTGTTCACAACTAAATCCTGCAATTTTCAAGCGTCATTGCCTATAACTGACGTCGTTGGAACACAGTTCGGTGACTCACCATTGAACGAACTTATGACATGTCTTAGCCTAGTTCCCAAATGGAAGGACAGCTTTTGATATGCCCGCACTCTGGCTTAACCTTGCCTGCTTTTATTTTATTTCAGTCGATACAATCCTCCTCATCACCGGACTGTTTATAAACGTTCGGTATCCAACCTACTCATTTTTTGAAGTACCTGTATTGGATCCGAAAACCATGAACTAGAGAGTGTAGAGGAGTTGTCTTGGGATGACCGTAACACTATCAAATTAATAAAAATCGAGGTAACAGGTGTGTAGGCTATCAGATTGGTCCCACTTTCTCAATTTTAAGATTGTCAAAACTTTCCGATTCACATGTTAACCGCAAACGATTACAACAAAGCGCAGTGTGAATTGCACGGCTGACAAACCTTAGTGGAGTTAACATGAATAAGGACATCTTTCTTTGCGGACATACCAAAATTGGGGCTCATCATAAGTTGTGACATTCATGCATGTATTCTTTCGGGCAGTATAATTTCACTATCAAATGCATACATACCAAGAATTCACTGTATAGAGCAAAAGTCTCATTGCTTTAACTAAGCACTCCCTTGATGCGTTCGATGCCACCACGTTCAGTGATAATGCCACTAATAGTGAGTTCAGTGAAAACACTCGCCTTCAAATGAATGTAAATATTTTCGGTAGCTGCGATGCTGTGATCGTGATGACACATTCAACTAATCTGTCGCCGTCGTATTCAGTACCACAAATGATTATACTATTAAAGAGCACTTCACTAATGGTTCCATTCGATTACTGCCACGTGTCCAACGAAGCTGTTAACCAGGTCCATTCAATCGCTCACAAATCGTACAGTTGCGTTGATAAAGGTGGCAATCATCACGCCGTTGACAAATTATCGACGCAATTAAGAACTTCCGTGAACGTAAATTTTGCTTCGAATTGAAGGTTTCAAAATCATTCCTCCAGAAATTAACTAATTAATCCATAATACTTCTTCTGGCATTCAGTTATGAAGAGTTTCTCAATGATGGGCAATGATAAAATTAACAAAAAAAACAGAAGCCTGTTAAACTCGTACATTACATCTGGGAATATTTTAGATCCCTTTAAGCAAGAATTTAAATAAGTTGATACGAAAGCTGACGATCCATCTCAAATCTGTCTTACTCGACAACACAAAGCTAAAGTTGCCCCATGTGTGTCACCTCACGCCTAGGAGGCTTCCATATTCACTAGCAAAACAAGTAATAAGGATGCTGATCAATCATGAACAATAATGACAGTAGCATCCATAATAGTTCTGCTAAGGAATCGTATTAGGGTTAACAAACTTCAATGCGCTTTTAAGGCAATATGTTATGCTTGCTTTTCCATTAAGAGCATTATCAGCTCATATGCGATAGTTTTATGCAATTCAACACGATTCACAATCTAGAAGCGATCACAGAGTAATGCACCATTTAACACATATCAGTTTTTTAATAGCGATACACACTGCAACTCTCCTCCTACCCTTCGTTCCGTTTTTCAGCGCTGACCACTTGACCTTTCAAGATGCGTGCATGTGGTAAGATTGAGATGCCACAGGAACCTCGGAAATAAGTAGCGAAAAAGCAATTCGGAATCTGTGCATTCGTTTTGTCAAAAGAAAGGACTATTGAACCAAGCGGCATTTGGAGTTTATAATTTGCAGCGAAACTGCGCACATGTTCTCTTTGAACTAATGAGCATGTCATTGTTGGTTGAGACTAGGGTTTGCAAAATCCCGACGATTTTTCAATCTCGGGATCGGGATTTAATCCCGGGATCGATTTTTGATCCCAAGATAATCTCGGGATCGAACAATTATTGAAATACCAATGCGGGGCATGTTTAAACAGATTTTTTTCGAACCAATATGTTCATTATTAATCAGAAAGGAGCTTATTCAATAAATTATTAAACAAATCCAAGCAACTAAGCATTCAAATTCAAATTAATATTTCATATAATGATGCCAGTGATCATGTCGCAGGGGCATACTGCATATTCTTGTCATCTCGGGTCTAAGCTAATAACAGTACACTTGCATGTGAATATGAAATTCTTGATTCTCAAACACTTATTTGCAATGCTTTAACTCCATTTTCTCTCAGCATTAACATCAATTGAATTCTGCCATTTCGGAAATTTCGATTTTTTACAAAAAAATGCATCGCATGAATTGTATCATTCGAGTTTTGGAAAAATTAAAAGTTTAGAGTTTATCTAAAAAGTGAAAAAACGTCTGTAATGGATTTTCATCGAACCGTCGAGCAGTTACATGTTTGATAGTTTCCATCAAAAATCATGCAAATGTACTTGATATTCAAGCTTAAGATCTTTTTGAATGGAACAACTTTGCTCACTTCGGCAATGAATTCTCTATGAGTGAACTCAGTGAGAATTAAGTACATTTCGATCGGATGGAAACGTTTCCAAATAGTGAAGTAAAAAGACTTTCAGTTTTTGGAACATGCAGTTGAATTAAGAGATGGAATATTGAAGCCGAACAAATCTTGTGGGAGGGAACAAATCAAGATTTCATTGCTCTTGGTTTTTATTAGAAAATGTGATGACTCTGTTAGTCTATTACATAGAAATGCATCCAGATGAGCATGATAAAAACTAATGAAGAGCGGAATAATCAGTTGAATATTCAATGAAATGTTACGTAAAAGTTCATCGGGCTGTCGTTGATCATCAAATATGCGCATAATTATGTTTAGTAATGTCATATCTAACATCACAATGACTCCACGATAAATCACGCTAACGCCCTATGATGACGATTTGTCATACTATACCAGTAATACGACAAAGTAAACTCATCACTCCTTGAAAGGCGTGAACGAATTTATATCATATTCCAACCCACTCAAATTCGAAGAACATCTATTGGTTGAAAATTCAGGAAAGTGCAACAGAGTTTCGATACAAAAGTGAGAAGAAGGAATCGTCCGAATCACAACTCTACCTTGGATGCTGCGGAGCAGTGCTCACTCAGTCGTTGGTCCTCCTTCATACCTCATTCTTGTCGTATTTATGCGTTCTCAGTAGGGTTTGTACGGGATTCCGGGATCCCGAGATTTCAATTCTGATCCCGATCCCGGGATTCAAGTTTTGAAAAATCCGGGATTTCGGGATTTGATAAAACAGGTCAATTTGTGTGAATTTTGATAATATGCCCATCTTGAAGCAAGCTTTAATCGTTCCCATCCCATTCATATGCAGTCATCTTTGTTGTTTGCCCTCTATCATTGCTGAATAGCTGAGATAATAGACGCTAGTTGGACGAATGACATGATCAACGACAGCTCGATGAACTTTTACGTAACATTTCATTCAATATTCAACTGATTATTCTGCTCTTCATTGCTTTATATCACGCTCATCTGGATGCATTTCTATGTAGAATAACACAGAACGTTGAACAAACTTATGACGTGCTGCTGATGTGTACTCAGTTGTTGATACCTCTTGTTATAATTGCGGATCAACGAACGATTCTTTTCTTCACCAATATGCATTCGCATAACCGATCTCCCATTTTCAACTACCATTATTTCATGACTATTCTTAACCTTGCTTTTTTCAAAAATTTTTGTCGATACCAATCAGTTTCACGAATTCTGTTCATTTTAACTGAACGCAATGTATTAATGCTAAAAGATACCTGTCTGCGGTCATTAACTAACCTTTGGTGGACTCGTGAATGATTAACTTGCCACAAACAAGTTTCAATGTACTCTCCTCGCGAGCGATGATGATCAATTCATTGAGCAGATATAACATTTAGGATTGATTAAAATTAACACAGTCGTGCTTTTGCCTTTCACTGAACTACGGATGATAAAAACTACGCATGATCCGTCATTCTTTCAACACATTGAACCATTCTACAGGTGCCAACTGCTCACCAACGATGCCGAGTTCATTTCTTGTGGCCCTCGTTATAATTATACACGCTCATCAAAGTGTCTTCGGTTAGAGCCATTTACAGCTCATTATCGCATCTGTTTATGCTAAGCCATGTGACAATAGTTCGGCACTACTTGAGGTGGGCGTCAGTCGTATAACGGCTCGAGAAACTGAGATACAAGAATATGATCTGTAAGATGCTGAGAAGGGGATTTATAGCTAGAATCTCTCACCAACACTCTAGATCAGTGATTCTCACGCTTGAAAGCTCCATTACCCCCTTCGATGGCCTTGCAGTCCGTCATCAAATCCAACTCTCACCACTAAAAGAATTCACTATCTTCTATACTTATAACGTCAAGAGCAAATCCAAAACCGGTCCAGAAAATCCTCGTTGACGTGAGAGAAAAAAATTTTCTGAAATGAAACAAAAAATCTTTATAACTTCATCTATCAAATGCAGAAAGAATACGAACCTCAGCAGTTAACAACAAAAGGCACAGAAAAAGAAACATTAACCAGCTATGAATAAATTGAATCTTATCAACAAGTTCATTTACAACCATAGTCACCCCTTCCACGATAACCCCAAAGTAGCTCCACGGGGAATTTGCCCGTCTGCGAGGAACACTGGTATAGACGTTCACATATATATTAGATGAATTAAGAAATTAAAGTTGTATAATATTTCAAGAATTCCTCCCCCAATACAGCATTCAATACGATCAGTAAAATTAGTTTGATCTGCTCAGAAAACACAATTTTCACACGCCTCTTATTGATTGAGAGTGGTTGACATTTCATACGTTTGACGTATTACAATCAATGAAGTTATCTTACAATTAGATTCTTTCAGTTAAAACTGATCAATGCTTCTTCGATATTGAACGCAGGAATAATATCATCTTTATTTCAGGGCAGTCGCTTGGTGAGGGTTATTCATGCGAATTTCATAGTCAGTGCAATCCTCCGCTGGTGTGTGATCCAGGAACAGCCACCTGCATAACCAATACTAAGAGTACGTTTCACTTCAGTTACTGTATTTAGATGGTGGCGGTTTCCTCAAACGTGTATTCTATGAAACTGGATTAAAGGATTGGTAAAATGAGACATACAGCTGAAAGTTTCTGATAAACCTTAAAGATGGCAAGCATATACAACAGTTAAACAATGAACCTTGAAATATCTAATTTGGAAAAGAATTGGTTGATCTCATTTCGAACAATTGAATCGCATCGGGTCTAGCGCAAATTGAAATATTCAGTCATACCTATTCTACACAGTGCATTTGTCATAATCATTTTCAGGTTGATTTATTCCTCGATGAAGATGAGTATAATGAATGAAAGACAGATATCCATTATGAAGAGGCAGTTATGACTTAATAACGGTTATAAGAAATTTTTCAGGTTGCTCAACGAGCAGACAGTGTTCACCGTTCGAGATATGTGAAAATTTATTGTGCGTTCCAGACAATGCTGGTTCGTTTTCGTTCAATTATTTTCCATTTCCACGGAAGCTCACCGTTTAATTTCGAGCTGCCAACAAAATTAACGCGGATGTCGTGATCACTCGCTATAGAATAAGCACTTCTCAATCATAAACTGTTCTGAGCAAAGTTTCCGTTAAGCTCATTCCACCTTTGTCGTTCAAAGAGTCCCGTAAAAGCCATTATCAATAGAATTACCAAATTACCAAACTGAAATATCCATTGCTCATTTGACTAGTGATGTTCTAATGCAGAATACATAGAAAAATTCGTTCATATTATCATCGATAGGAAGAAATTTTTATAATAATTTTGATTCATAAAAGTCAAGAACTAACTTGAAAAGCATCGAAATATTTTGACAGCTCAAGTAGTAAGAAAAGGAAGCAATTGTTTTTATAAATCGTCTGCTAACCGCATTGAATAAAAAAGTGAATTACGCATTGCCGGTTATGATTCGAGGGTCCCATGCTTTCATAGACACGAGAGGAGAGGTATAAGCTAGAAACATAACGTGAATGTTTCTGTACTAAGGAGGAACAAAATTACTTTGATAAAAAAATATTACATTACTGTTTGCCTTTCGGCTGCGTCTGAAGTTTACTTCAGACTCATCCCAATGAACACCCCCGATTTGTGCTCAGACTTACGCACGGCTTCTGGCTTAAGTCATTGAGACAAAATGCGCGAATACGGGAAGTTTGACTGAGGCTCACTACGATACTGATGTGTTCATTTAGAATTCTTAGCGATTGTGAAGATCACTCTTGAACGGTTTTGTATTTATCAGTATGAATTAGACGGTCAAGAATGTTCTTCATTACTGGCAAGATAAACGATACCGCGAAAGATTACTGTTCGCTCTGTTTATTGTTGTTTTGAGTGATGATTTCAAATGATTTCATTCGGCCACAACTGTTTCATCAATGGGATATCGACAGGAAGTAATTGCAGGCTGCTCGCCGGAATGCAACGCATACCAACTTTGCTCATCTGGCGGTTGTGTAGATTTCTTTCCGCGACATTGTGAATATGGTTGGCGTCTATTTGGTGACTCGTGTTACCAGATGGTGTGTCTTTATCGTTTATTGCATTTTCGGGACGCTGAAACTCAGTATATTGTCTTAAAATATACTCATTCGTGGAATATCGTTGAGCAAATTTGTGAGAAAACTTATGTTCAGTTGATCGATTGCGTATATTGTCATTCACATGTTCTGAGGCATTATTTCGGATACACGTGCCAAAATTTAACGATTTATTTGATTTAATTGACCGGATGAATGGTTTGCAAATGAAAAATATCCCTCAAATGGCACTCAAAACCAACTTTCTCGAGTTTTTTTTTTCTGGTCAACAACAGCTTAGTCGTTAAGATTCGCGGAAAAACGAGCGTGATGAACTAGGTAGCGATTGGAAATGAAAAACATAACGTGTTGATCCCACAATTGTGGAACTGGTGAGATGAGATAGTTTTGAATCATTGATGATTGTCAGTGGGAAGTGGAGTTTGAACATCCACTTTTATATAGAGAATGAAGCGAGAGCTTTATCTCGATTCAAGAAAAAAATGCAATTTTGTTCATGAAATGTCTCGGGGCCTGCATGATTGTTTGGCCAGGTGCATTGATTTCGCCTTAAAAACCACTGCAGGCTCCTGGATAATGATTCCTGATATGTAATGTGTTTTTACTGGTATTCTTATTTACAGCTGCCAGAGCCTGATAATTTCTATGGGTCCAGAAGGAGCTGTAAGATGAATGAAGCGCTTTTGGCATCGATTTCGAGTGACGCCGAGATGCACTTCATCAACAGTTGGTATTAATTCATTGTGGAATTTTGCCTAGAATCTGCTCATAGATGAGTGTAAAATTTGATATTGGCGAGCAATTTTGATATCAGTGCTGGCCAAAGCTCAATTTGCATTCATTAGGAAACTTCCATGAACTTACTGTCCAATGAGCAAATGATTGAAAAATTGTTGCATTGTTCCCGACGACAAACTGGATATTCCTATTGTCACAAATCATAGTGTCATTAGGGAACATACCAACTTCGCTCACGTTTGGTTCATACTATTCAGAAACTTTTTTGCCCTTCAAATCCTTCAAAGTCATCTCGTACCTCTGAACACGCGATGGTATGTTCCCCAGTCACTTTCACATCATTAATTGTCACGATTTTTGCGGTTTCCCCCACAATTATTGCTCTCAAAGGTCTGAGATTATGAAACTACAACTTTTCTCAGTGTGACAGTTACCTTATCATTGATTTAACAATTTATCCGGTAACACACCTCTCTTGAAGTTTATTATGAGCATGACTGATGTATTTTGTTACAGATACGGTGCTGAATTCTGACAAACAAATGTTTTGGATCGGCGTCGAAAAGAAGAACAATGAGTGGTTTTGGCCTGATGGTACACCACTTCAGACAGGGAAGTATTGGAGAGGTCGCGAACCGGATGGGTGCTGTGGGAGAACAGTTAAATGTGCCATAGGGAATTATGTCAGTACTGACGGTAAATGGGATGATACGAATTGCTGGTATTCTGAATTGAGATACAAACCTATTGAGGCTGTTTGCAAAAAACCGAAAATTAGAGCTACAACAGGTGCAGGCACACCAGCCCCGGTGTCGTCTCCATGTCCGAATGGTTGGACGCACAATGCTCCGCATTGCTATCAAGTGGTGCGAGTTCCTACTTTCTCATATTGAATTCAAGACATGATCTACTTATGTGTTTAAACCGAAAGTGTCTCTGAGAGATATCAGGACCTCAAAACTCTATAGTAACAGAAGTGCGATAGTGCCGTTTATGTAACGGTAAAACAATTATTATTATGAAACAGACGGTCGGTGCCGCTTGGCTGAAGTATTAATTCTAGACGGAATAACTAACAATGCTTGACGGATCATGAGTTGGTCAGAATTCATTCCTGCGCCAAGCGTAATGCCACATCAAATCACTATGGATTATTTTCTTGCTTTTGAACGGAAAATGATCGTGATTCACATCGAATGCTTTCTTTTCTTCAGTTCACTAATGGTTCAAGCGTTTTTCACGAAAATGAGGCGGAGTGTTGGAAGTTTGATGCCCATTTGGTATCTATTCAGAGCAATGTCGAGAGGCAATTTGTTAACAGTTAGTGATTTCATCACAAAAATTCATTGGAGTGCCTTCATTTATTCTTTTATACATCACAGTGAAGCAATATGCTTTGTGTCAATCAAAGGAATGTTTACAACAGCTGAGGAGTATTCTGAGAACAAACAAAATTGTCGGTTGATTTCATCGAATACGTTTAGTACGTAACAAACTGTTGGCAACGATTCTCCACGAGAAACAACGAATCTCTTACAGATCTCGTTTTGGGAGCTGGTGGAACGAGATATTGGATTGGTCTAGAAAAGGATAAGGATGGAGTGTGGAAGTGGACGGATGGTACGTCGTTGGTATACGGAGCTGCACCAAGGCAAACACCATGGCGTGGATGGGAACCAGATAACTGCTGTGCGTACGGTCACGCGAAATGCGCTTTCGCCAACTATGTAGGAACGAGTGGGAATTGGGACGATACAGAATGCGATACCCCTACTATTCAGTTTTCTTACGTTTGCAAGAAAAATGAGGCGTTGTAGTGCTGAGATGTCGACAGTGACTTAATGTGCAGTATTTTGAACTGGATGATTGGAAATTAATTTGGCTGCGTTGTATTTTGTGTCAATGTTTTACGTCGGTGATTGCTGGATTGATTAGTTTTTTTTTTGTCTCCATTGAAGTGTGATATTTGAATGCTAAATGTTGCTTAATGCTTACATCGCTTATTGTTGATTGGAGTGAATCTGAATAATAATTTCACTGTGTGTTAAAATGACGTAAACGAATATTTATGTTTACTTGCTCAACCGATATTCGGAATTATTACTGGCTGACTTCGCTAGAATTACGTGCATCATTCCTCTCAAAAAATGATCTGAATATTTAGCTGTTTGCAAAAAGAAAAAGACATTAATAAACGCTGAACAACAGGTGACACTGTAAGAATATGCGACACTGTAGGATTGAATTATTACCGCTGTGCTCCAAACGTTACACAGATTACAAGAAATTGACGACAACATCAGTTTCAAGCAGCAGCTGCGAAATCCCTAACAATAGGAGGATTACCACCTCGTAAACACTGGAATTTTCGAAGCGGAGCGCTGTCATTGAAAAACACCGAACTTCATGACTGGAACCATAACATTGCTTGGTATTTACAGTATTAAGATTGCGTGCACTTGGAAGAAGACAGCGCATTTTTCGCATCGCCGCTTCTCGGAAATACCGCACATGTAGATTTTTTAATCATTCACTGTGGATAATCCTACAGCGATTCGTCCCGATTTTATGAGGGTTTTTCATGACTAGGAGAACCCACTTCTTCCCTACTGTTTAGAAAACTTCTACCATGACCAGTACTGCTGTAAACGTTTTGGATTTTCACAGGAACTGCTATTGAAGAAATTTCCACATATTATGCCCAGCGTAATCAAAAAAATGGTCAACGTTTAGAGTCCTGTGATGTTTGACGTCAGGCAGCAGCACGCTCTGGGAGTTGAACGCGCGAAGTATTGGGAGGAATCGGCTACTATTCGTTCGCAATTTCAGCCGAAGTTTGGCTTTAATTTAACAAACGAAATTAACTTTTAGTTTCGTAAAGCCATGAATTTGTCGAAAAGAGATTCCGGTATGTTCCGGCCGAACCAGCTTTTCGTTTGGCTTGATTCCTGTAGTGAAGGAATTAGTGGGAAATAATGTTAGCAAAATCTCGACCGTTCTTCGATGCGGCGATCGATTCTCAATTTCGAGATAGTTCCGGGATCAAAAATCGCCTACAAATGGAGGACATCGGTGACAACAATGGACGAGAGAAGAGTGACGATGTTACGAAAATTCCGAAAATGAATGGGTCCATCATTACGTATCACCCCATGAGTGGGTCTATCATTACGTATCACCCCATCGACTCTCGCTTTTCATTCGATGGGGTGATACGTAATGACAGACCCACTCATTGCCACTGCGATGGTAGACAGCAAATCTTACTAAAAATGAGTCAATCTGGAATGGTTGATGTGCAACTGAAGATGAATACATCGCCAAAATCACATGAAAGTTCGGGTTTTTATCGAATTCCAGGATCCACGATTTTTTTGAGATGAATGCTGAGATCGAGATTCTAAAGTTGGAATTTCGAGATCCCATGCAGCCACTCGAGAGAAAGTGATTGATTATAACAAAAGTTACAATGCGCTTTGTGGAGTTTGGAACGTGTTCTGGCTTGGGACGAAAAAGTTTGGCATTGAAATGGTCAGGAGGCGACGAACGGGTCAGGTTGTGTATAACTAGGAAAGTTGGCTCTTAGAGGTAGGAGTCCAGCGGTACGTTGGTTTCAAGCGATAAAGTTAAGGAAATGGGACAGTAACACACCAAATCGAAAATGAGAATAGCGATGCGAAACAGAACGACAACAATAAACGTTGACAGAAGTAATAATATCAACGATAATGGTGAAACCCCGACGGATAGTGAGATGTTCCAAGGAGCTTGAACGATGAGGGATGGTGGAAATTGTTGAACGACTTGGATTCGGTCAAAACGTTGATATTATTCCGAGCGATCAATTTATTCAATACCAATGAACATTTCCTCCAAGCCAAATGTCCATAGACCAAATGGCTGGCCACTCTGGGTCATCCAATAAATCACCTCCGTTCACATTAATCACCAATTCATCAAAGTCTATATCTACGAATCATAGACATAGACAATCATTCTATAAAATCATCATCACAGAACTCAAACCCAAATGTATATCGTTTACTATATTCTTTACTGCATCTGTGGCGAACAAATACAACAGCAAACCAGCTGCATCAATGACCATCGATA
The DNA here is from genome assembly GCA_035041965.1 of Anisakis pegreffii. Lineage (NCBI taxonomy): Eukaryota > Metazoa > Nematoda > Chromadorea > Rhabditida > Anisakidae > Anisakis > Anisakis pegreffii. The sequence goes on from JAPYMA010001057.1 coordinate 29,034, forward strand.
TATCATACAAATTCACATCAATCCAACTACCGTATCATTCTACCTGTGGTAGAGCTGCAAATCTCCTTTTGCAATTCGATGATTTCTTAGACCTAAAGCTGCTCAGTTCCTCACTCAAAGCTAACTGAATGGTGTATTGTTGATGGTAATCAACTATAACTGTGACCAGTTGAGCATATTTGAAAACGATATTGTCAGAGTGCTGAATTCGGATTCAGAATAAAAATTTTAATCACGCAATAACAGATAATGAAGGTGGAAAGTGTTGCGATCATCAGATACGCTCATCTTTCACCGAATTACATCGTTGCTCACAACGCGACGGAATGGCATCAGAAGAAGTGACCGTCGACGGAGACGGCAACATTGTCGCATCACTGATCGCACCATTCTAAAATGTCACTTATTTCACTCTTTCTTTGCACCAAACTCATTTCTTGCTAAAAATGCATCGCGTAATTTTGGCAGTTTATTCACATTCAAAATAACCATTCATAATTTCAAAAACATCAGTTCATTTTCATTTCTTTAGTTATATTCACTATCAGATCGTTGCGCAATTTGGATCAACCTAACGAGAACAAGTAAGTATTCAGTTGTGCACTATTACAATAGGCTATTGTTACAAACTCGGGATTAGAAGCTTGATCTCATTTATTTTCGTTCGATTGTGTGAACTGCTGCATTACTATATTTATTTGAATGTCTTTATTATGGTGGCATGATTGCACGCCACGTATGAGGGAAGCTGAATATAAACTGTCTTCACGAAGACTATCCTACCGTTTGCACAGCACACGTGATTACTTGTCTGAGTAAATCGGGTGAATTTTGGTGCAATGATAAGGAACACAGGAGTGAAATGTGGAAGGTACATAAAAAGGAGAAGAGACAACCCCTTATTCCGGATAATAAGTAGTTCAACCGAAGCAACTGGTGCAGTCGCTACAAATGTTCAACTGTTGCTGTACATTGACTCAAGCCAGTATAGCAGCAACGTGCATAACTCGCATGCACATATGCACACTGTGCTTCTTACCTCTTGTAGGCCTAGGCGTGCGTCTGATCTTGAGCATAAGCCAGAGCGCAAGCATGTGCACAAGCATGAACATGAGGTGCCCTTTGAAGTGAGTGGATCAGGCTGATGTGCATCGATGTTTAATGTACTGCTGCACCCATGCTTTACGCATCACCGAAGAAAACGTCATTTTCACCTAATTGTAAGAGGCTCAAAATTCTTGCAAATGATGGTAGTTGCTATGAAATCCCCGCGGGAAGTTCATCCTCTTCATTGAGGAGTGAACTGACCGAGATGGGAGCCCGACAAAAACAACGGGGATGGAAATTATTGGAGAATCGCTCCCCGTCCGGATCAACACCATATAATATTGCCACATCACCAGCGTGATTGTCGCTTATTTCCTTTTAAACGAAAACGACGTGGATAAACGAACTGAACTGGTTCGTCAAAATCAGGGAGAATCAAAACAAAAATTGAACAGAAAAATTTTTGATCAAAAATAAATTACATGCAGAAGGGATTCAAATGAGATGCAGTAGAAAAGAATTGGTCATTCTAAATGTAACGATTCCTATTGACGTATATCAATAGTGACGGTTATCAACTTTAAATGTAAGAATCCTAAACAGATCCGGTGTTACAACGCTATTCCAAGAACAGCTGGGAGCATAAGCATGAAATCTTCCTGAAATGTGAGTTCTCGCCTCGTGTCAGAGGTTTCAGTAGGATCAATAGCAAATTCAACCGCTGAACAAGCAAAACACGAGGATGGATGTGCATGGTTTCCAATTGCTTTTAATCCATACGATTCAAACGGGCATATGAAACTTCCACAACACGAGTAACATTCCTATTCTCTCAAGAATGAATGTGTGAACGGTACCTCGGATAAATATCGCGACAACGATCCAATAAACTCTGATTTTTCACTTTTCAACCGCTCGTTTTCACTGCGCAATCGCTCACTCTCTCTTCTCAATCGCATATTCTCTTCTTTGATTTGCTCTACTTCGCTGACCTACAATCGACGTCATCAGATTTTGCTTGTATTGAATCACCAGAGTCAAGAACACGAGTTTTTTGGCTCCCTTGGAAGAATATATTAGAACATTCAGTAGCTGCATATGAGACTGGTACGACGGTTTTTTACGGATTCACATTGTTCCAGAGGGGAGCAGAGCGACTTTCGAAGCTGGAGCGAATGTTTTGAAAAATGCGGAGCCTGAGCTACAGCCGAAATTTTACAAGATGTACAGCCTGATTCAAAATCTTGAAATGCGGAGTTGGAACTGAAAATCTCAAAAACGTGGAGCCGAACCTCAATTTTTTTTTCAAATATTTCATGACTGCTAAGGAAGATTGATGATGTTTACTTTTTTTTTGGCATGTTTTTGAGTACTATGTAGCTGCTAACCACCGAACAACAGATTTATCTGCTATTGAATAAAAACTCACCGATGCGGTTGAATTTTGCGCATTACTGATTTCTTCTAGCCCTATCGATATATCCCTCAGTTCAGATTCAACGTGCTGAACACGACTCAACGCCTGCAATCAAGATGATTGAAATGTTCCTCTTCAGCATAATTCTGCTCTTTTCGAATGGTTGCAGTAAACTTATTGATAACTGAATAGAAACTCTGAAACTTATGATTTTATCACTGCTGCAAGTTTGTTACTTGTGGAAGTTTATCGAACACGAACTGAGAATTATTGCCTAGATAATGAACTGGGAATAATAGAATGATTTCTGAAAATGAAACCTGCATAAGTCGAGAATGCAACAGATGCAGGGATGATTGTTGTGGTAATGCT
>JAPYMA010001058.1:0-54743 GCA_035041965.1 Anisakis pegreffii
CGCAAGCGGTCCCGTGGTGTAGCGGTTAGCACTCAGGACTCTGAATCCTGCGACGGGAGTTCTCTGTTAGGACCTCCAAAATGATATATATATATATATATATATATATATATATATATATATATATATATATATATATATATATATATATATATATATATATATATATATATATATATATATATATATATATATCATTTTATGTTCGTTTTCTTGCGAAAGCAGTTATGGAGAGAAAGGTGTAATTAACAGTAAATTACGGCAATTAGGTTGAATGACGCAGCCAACAATTAAAGTTTTTAAGACTTAATAATGAGATAATCAAATTCCTTGCTCTTGACTCACTCACACATCCTTCTCAAAGCCGATTAAAATATCACCTTCACTGATCATGCAATGCAATTCAGAAATCCTACACTGGTGACGAGGTTCGGCCAGCATACTAGTGCATTCAACTGAAAACGTAGTAAGAATGATTGATCTCCCGTAAATGTACCTTGAAGACCTCTGAAGTCAGAAGACGAAACATTGGAGAGATAATTCTGAATCACCTGGTTTAGTTAAGTTATCAAATCTTTCCATCCTTCCGATAAATAAATCACTCTAACTCTGAAGGTGAGCAACACTCCTCAAGATCACATAAAATTTTCTGACAGCAGAGAACGTCGAAGAAACCATTATGTTGCTGGCAAGAATGAGAGCCGTTGTAGCTTGAATATGAAGCTCATAATATTCCTGCAGTAGCGTGGTTGCTTTCAAATCTATTTTCGGAGTCTGCAAAAGTTTAATACAAGTGATGAAGGATGACGCCATGTTCAGAACTAATATACCTATATGTGATGTCTGTATATTTCTGACAAGTGATTCAATAATAAACAAATCTCGAAGTTCTAAAGGTAATAGCTCTGCAGTACAGTATATTCATTATTGAAGTTTTGTGAGACTGGAATTATGGACGAATTATACATTTCTGAGTATGTTCCAAGAGTATCCTCTTAATAGCGATATTGATTTTATACCGAAACTGATTATATGTACCAAAATTATGGGAGGAAAAGGTATGTGCAGGGATATTTTCAATCATTGTTCCCACTAGAAGTCATGATCAAAAGTGGTTTTGCAAAATCAAAGAGCAGGTTCGAACTATACGCAACCGCAAAAAAGTAGCTCCGTTAGCGAATTGCGCGCTATTGCCCACTACTGCAGTTATCAAATTCTTCGTTGTTACTTCTTCGTTTTCGACTTTCAGGTTCGAATTTTGGGTCAGTAAAGTCGATGGAAATAATAATTTGTAAGTGTTTCGAATAACACAAAGGGCGTTTTGCTTCCTTTTTTAGCATGATTTTCAGGCAATGATTCCATCCTTCCATTAATTCTGATCTCTAATGGCCCTCCGTCTCCAACAATTTCTGCTTGTGTTTCTCGTAACTTGTAATTTCCTGTCAAAATACTTTCTTGATCACTGATAATATGTGATCTAATCGTAAGTGATTGTTCGAAGGAGGTATTCGTCATGCTTTATTGATTGCAATTATGAATATTGCGATTACTGATTGCAATTATGAAATGTTGACTGCAATTATGAATATTCGTACGCGACATAATCTTCGTGAAAACGCGAATGGTAAAAACTGAAAACGAACTGTGTCATTGCTATAACTTAATGTGCTGCTGTAAGGTTGGTTTGTAGACTAACCGATATTGAAATGTTTAATCTTGATTATTTTATCAACAGGGATCCACTATCAGCTGCATTAGCCACGACAAAGCAGTACGATTTCTTGTCATGAAAATCACTGAACTAGTGTATTTTGATCCATCTATCCGAGCAATTGAGGATTGCATTTCGTACTTTCAGAATTTTTCTTGCTGATGAGTAATAACAGAGGGACTGACTCTCTATTGAACTCATCTGTCTGAGCTGTGATTTCAGAGTGAACGTAATGTCGACAACATGGAGGGTTGATACACCGACACGCAAGAGTCCGAGTGCATATCTGCTGCGTTCGAGTGACTCTCGTCCGAAATTCGAAGAAGGGACGTTCATTGAATCGTTGGTTTTTAATCACCCACTTTAGGACATTACGTCATTTCTCTTGCAATCAGAATCGTTTGGCATATATTAACAGCTCATTTGGTGTAATTTTCCAACGTGCAAAGTGAAACTTTAAATGCTTCTTATTATTATCATTGTTATCGAACTCATCTTTTCTATATCCGAACACTTGAAATTCATCGTTTTGATAGTCAATCGTTGAAAAATTTCGTATGGAATTATGCTGCATTTACAAACGCAAATAATCGAATTTAAGGAAATCCGTACGTTACATGATCAAAGCGAGAATTGGTGAATCTCATTATGGTGTTGTATTGGCAGTTCAGAATGAACTCGGTCATAAATTGGCGTTGAAGATTGAATGGAGAGACCCGAATGATGTTGAGCCTAAAATATCCACTGAAGTTATTGATTGACCTTCTCAATCTGTTACTTCCTGATAGTTTGAAACTATTAATAGCAGTCATGATTGTAAGCTTCCAAAAAAAGAATGGCTCCTTATTTAGTGTAACTGTTTGCATTACCTTCATTTCAATCAGAATCGTTTGTCATATATTAACAGCTCATTTGGTGTAATCCTCCAGTGTGTGAAGTGAAGCTTTAAATGCTTCTTCTTATTAATAGCATTGTTATCGAACTCATCCGAACACTTGAAATTCATTAGAACAAAATAAGCAACACTTTCGCCACTAATGCGTTCTTTAACCACTTCACGTATAACAATTTCAAAGGATGCCTCTTAAAGATAACAATTCTACGCGCCCTCCGCCAGAACAGTTTCTCACCGCACTTCATCGACTTCATCGATCGCTCGTCAAAACCACTTTTCCACATGATGTTCACATCGTTGGTGGGACCGTCACTTGATAAAATCACCGGAAATAAACTGCTGAGTTATCGTTGCGCGTTGAAAGTGATGCAGCAAGCGCATGAAGCAATCAAAGAAGTGCACAAAATTGGATATATTCACAGGTTGAGTTACTTTCTTTATCTTGTTCAATTTCAGTGATTGTTCACCTACTATTGATCATCGTCATATTCCCGTAATCTGCAAATATCGAACTCCTCTTTCTAATTGACAACTACTGAATTTATTGCAAAAGTACTCGATCAGATAAAAATTTTTCAATAAATCACATCTGTATAAAGATTCTATTTGAATAGCTGTTATTCGTGAAGCAGTGATTTGGATGGAAATTTTACCGCATTTAGAAAACAATACTAAAGGCTACCTTTTTACGATCATTGTTCAGAGATTTGAGACCGAGTTGTTTTTGCATTGGTTCACACTCACAGCGGAATCTGATCTATTTGGTGAATTTCGGCAATTCGGCAATTTATCAGAAAGGCAAAAAATTACGAGAGCCAAGAAGTGTTGTAAGTTTCAATTACTCGTTCAATGATCTCAAATTACTCGCCATCGTTTCGCACTTTAAGTATAACCTTCAAGCATGAAACTATAAGCCTGACCATTAAAAGCGATCAATACAAAAATAACCTCAACCAAACTATCTTCAAGTCGACAAATTTAAATGCTTAAACTGCTGAACGAACACCACCATTTCAAATATTCGTTTTCAGAAAAGGAATGTTATTTTGAAGTTTCTTACTTGAATAAGCGACAACTTCAAATTTGAAATACAAACTAGAGTTGCATCCAATTCATCTCAGTTTTAGTCGCTCGATGAAAAATAACAATACAATATGACGATTAAATCTTAAGATTAAATAAGTATCAATGTACATTTAAGGTGCCAATGAAAGGTCATTTGAAGTACGCATCACTGAGCAGTCATAACTGCAAAGAACAATCACCTCGAGATGATTACGAGATGTTACTGTACACAATTGTCGACATTTGTAACGATTTACCTTGGAAATCAATTCAACAACCCGATGAAGTGCGTTTGTTTAAAGAGAGCATCAGAAGTGCGGAAAATAGAGCTCGATTCTTTGATAAGGTTACACTCTCATAAATTGAATATGTTCAATAATGATATTGAGATTTTGATAGATTTTTATGAGCAATCTGATGGCGATCCGATTTTTGAAGGTAATTGCGTATGGGAAAAAACCGAAAGCAAATTTAGAATAGCTTCAAACAGTTTCATTCATCAACTTTGTTCGATGTTGATCACAAATTTTGATGATAGTCACTAAATTTCATTTTCAATGGTGCGATCTGAACCAGCAAATTATGACTGACAAATCAAATTTTATCTAACAGAAACTTGAGGCATTTGATTATTTAAACCGATGGAAATTGAAAATTTTTGGAATAATGAGAAATTATTTTCAGTTGGCACTAAAAGCATTGGGTCAATTAATGGATCATCTAGACACACTGAGTTATTTCGATCCTTTAGATTATCAGTTCATTTCAAAGATTATTGACGAAGCAGCCATTGAAGTACGGTCTTAATTCTTCGTGTTTCTGGTTAACTCTTTCGTTGATTCGCTAGAACTACATCAATTTCTCAGAAACTCTCAAAAGGAAAAACTCTCAAATGATAATCGCGTTATGGAATACAATAACAAGAAAAATTTCCTCTTGAATTCTAAAGAATTCGTCAAAAATGGTCAAATTATTCAGCAGTTAATTCATTCAGCATGAGATATTGTTTCAATACGAATTCAGAAACTGATGAAGTGGTTTTGAAGTAAAATCATCTTGAGATCAAAAATTCCCATTTGAACAAACACATCAATACAAAATATTGTTCATAGTATTAGTAATCATTATGTGATGATTTCAGCAAGCATTCGACTGATTTAGATAATATTTCATTTAACTCCAAATTGATTTTTAAAATTTGTTTAACTAAATTTTACTTCAATTCATTTTTCAATTCAATTCAATTCATTTGTTTCACGGAAAATTTCAGATTGGTGAAAAAGATTTAAAATCGCTTTTGTTCGATTGGGAAGTATCAAGTGAGGAATATTTGCACGACAACAGTGATAAATATAGCAATATCAGAAATAGTTTCAATTCAAATGAAAGCTCTGAAACGACACTGAAAAGTGATCGAACAGGAATTATGCACTCCTCAGAAACACTCAGTAAATGAAATTTGTTTGTGCTGCGTCTCAAAGCAATTCACACATCTGATGGAATCAAACTTCAGATCGCATGTGATGAGCATGAAACTTTCAAAATGGCAAATAGACACCAGTTCAGACAAAAAGAATCCTTTCTAAATATCATAAAAACAAATCCTAGCTTTCAGCAATTGACTGGGAAATGACATACATTAAGCACCAAGATACCTGAAAAAACGTTAACATCAATGGTTGAAAGTAGCGCGCTATTCGCTATTCCGCCACTAACAGAGCTATTTTTTTCGAGATTCCACTAATCCGCTAGGAATTCCTTATTTTTCCACTACGAAAATATTTGAAATGCACAGTTGCGTTCTAGTAGTGACAAGTGCTAAATTCGAAGTTATCAAACTCGTCCTAACGGGTCGGCATTCAGTATTCAATCACACCTCAAATGCTCGTTAAGTGCATTATTAGTATTCTGCCTGATTTCACTAATAGTAAGCTATGTGACTTTGAATATATCGGTTATGTGACAGTGCAATGAAAATAATAATAATGGTGACAACGATAATAGTTTCATGAATAGCCAAAATAATGCGCAGAAAAATGGTATTGTGGAATGTTTGGACGTAATTCGTATTATCATTTATTGTTATCAGTTGTTATTATTATTTACTCACCTAAGAAACTGAAACGAACAGGAACAGTAACACGGCTGTCGCGCACATTACAGTAATCGAAATCACACAAATATTGACGAGAAATAGTCCGCGAAAAAAACATTACGATTGTTGTCACAGAGAGATGAGCAGACAAACGTTTTATCGTTTAGCCGTCAGTTGCACTACAGTGCGAAGAGAAAGACCATATTAATACAAACAACAAACTGAACGAGTGCACTAGCATTCAGTGCTTTAGAGCAGTGATGAAACACAGATCCGATAATAAAACTATAATTAATGAGCAATTGTAATGTAATGGTAACGTGTGCCGTTGGTGTTAACTTTATCTGATTTTAGAGGTAAATTTGATTTCGGAATTTCTTGAGGTGCATGAGAAAGAATGTCGATGTACGGCTGCATTTATTACAGTGGAAGGCAGCAACCTCCAACTACCAACTGTTCTATCGAGTAATAAGTTTTATTGGTTTTAGTGTATTTACAGTAACACCATACGTTATTGGTTTAGTGAAGTTGTGAGGCCATTGTTGATAACAACCTGCTTGGAATCATGTGAAAACGAATAAACCCAATTAAGCTGACATCCTTTGACACCATAAAGATGTAATTTAGAAAGAAGTTTTGAGATAGAAATTGAGTCAAATGCTTTTCCAAAATCAATGTAGACCACATCAATGCACTTATGAGAAGCAGTTTGTTTATTTCAGATACTTAAACAGTCTTAAGTATTGATAAAAGTAGATTTATACTCAGGGAAGCCATATTGGGACGACGGTAATAAACAATCGATATCAAAAAATTCGTTAAGAGTTTTAATCATCAAACGTCACATAACTTTTGATAGACTACTTGTGAGGGACCAGACCAGATCTTTTTCTGGACCAGATCATTACGCGCCCCTTTCCGCTGGGGAAAATCCTGGTTATGCTATTGCTCACTTTTGATATCTGTTTTGTTTGCTAGTAAAATTTTTTTGGTTCATTCAAGAAGACTCGATGAAAGTAGTTTATCGTGGCACATCCCGATCGCTACCATCTTTTTATCATATCACTAATTCCATCAAATTTTCCCCAGGAATACGATAACCCATAAAAACAAACCTCATGAAAATTCCTAGCAAGGAGAAGCTATTAATTAACTAATAAATGGGACACTTTTTCTCTCATAACTCGTTATTATCGCACAAAATTGAAAGAATAACTCACAACTAGCGCAACAAATTCTATAGAATGGTATAATGCTCGTATGAAAACTCCAATTTAATTGTCCGATCTTTCTTTGTTAATTATCAGTCAGCATCAAAATTTTGTGCCAAATAATGTAGTGTGTCGGCATTTGCAGAATTCAATTAGTTTCAGTTGTCTTCAGCAATATCAAAAAATCCTTTTCCGAACTCTTTATGAGTGAATTAATCGTTTTCTGCATAGAAATTATAAAAGGCCAATAAGTAACAATAAAATGACAGTTTTTGAAGAAATAAATATTCAAGAGGGTAAGATTCAACTCATCTTCCTTTTATCCGTATTAAATTCGACTCAATCCACATTTCAACAAACTAACTTTTGAATTCATTTCATCGATTCAGTGTCACTTTATTCAAATGAACTCTTCACTTTTCAGTCCAATTCAAATTCAAAAATAAAATGAAAGAGTTTAAATTTAGATGACATAATTAATCCTTAACAACATTCAAATGAAAACCCTAAGAAACACCTGCCGCTGAGGCTTCGTCGTATATTCGAAAAGTGAATCTTTCAATTCTTTCAGCAAACATGAAATACTTTCAGATCTGTGTGAACTTTTATGATTTTCGAATTTTCATCACAATATAACCACCTGCTAATGACATTTGTGGCAATAAAAAATAATTCACTGAATGTGAGTTGAATCTGTCTGAAACAAACGACTTTAATTCAATACTCTCGTGTTCGCGATAATTTTTATTAGATGTTAGAACAGGAGATGAAGAAAATCAAGTTGCCGAGTTCATATACAGCGTCACCTGATTAACTCATTAAGTCAAATTCCCAGGTTAACATAACACCTCACACGAAAACGATTCGTAAGAAAGTCTCTGATCTAATTAGAAATACAACTTCATATGTCAGAAGCTAATTTAAAGGCATCAAACTCTCGTTTAAAGTCGAAATATGTAGTGTTACCCAATAGTTATGATTACGTGGAACCGCAGTGACTGATTCCCTATCCAGAAAGGTATACTAGAAAGAGGAAAACAGCTCTTGCATAATGAAATAGTTTCTCAATTCGGTTGCAGTTATTTTCTTCAAAACTTCAGAAATTGAGCACGTTAATAAGATGCGATGATAGTTTTGTAGTTTGATAGAAAAGATAGTTTGTAGTTTCATTTCAGATTCTTTCCTACGTATAGATGTGATGATTGCTGACTTTCATCTCAGGGGGATTGAGCTAAGCGATACGATGAGATCCAAACGGTCCAGAATTCCAAACAAAATGCTCAGCTTCTTGATATTCTTAAAAGGGAATAATAAAGTGGAATCTTTGAATTTCATGGTCTATGTTTGGTTGTTTTCTGATCGTTCAAGTTTTTTTTTAAATTGACTCATGCTTATCATTGGAACGATTATCTGTTGCTGAATGATTCAATAAGAATTTTCGACTGCAAACTGCAAATTTTGTGGGAAAATTCGAAAGTGGCGATTAGCGATGCTGATTAGTGAATAATTTTGCTAAACACCGTTTTAGCGAAAATTTTTCGCTGCAATCTCGGCGATAATATCGATAGCGAATTATTTTTAGTGGAACAAAACTATTTTTTAGCGAATTAACGAATAGCGAAGTTGCATTTTTCAGTAGCCTGCCCATCACTGTTATTGCTTACTATTACAAACTGCCTGACACTTATGCAGCTATCATGCATAAGTGTCAGGCAGTTTGTATCATGAATGATCTTGTTCACGGTGCTGAAAGCATTCAAATTTGTGCTTAGCTGACACAGCAGATCACCTGGATCAGTTCTAATTCACTTGCAGAATAATTCCAATATGATAAGTGAGGAACCTATAAGAGGAATTGATTACTTCTGATACAGCGCAAATGATTCCGTTGTTAGTGATACATCGAGGAGTCCCATAGTCTGACAACTCACCAAAATATGATATGCGGCTCACGGGGTTGAGAACCCGTTTCCTACTAGAAATCCGAATTTTGTTTAATTCAATCATCGATGTCGGTTTCTTTTCGATTGAACAGAAAATTCAGCTGCAACATCGATGCTAGCGAAGTCATTTGTCGCTGCCTGCTGATCATTTGGAAATGGTTCGCACGCTTGTCGGCCTTACGCGTTATATCAAACGCTGCAATGATAAGAGAGATTAGTGGAAATTTTTATCAATCCATGCAAATGGATCCGATTTTGATTAATTTCATTAGTTTAACGTATTTTCAAGCTATCTCGTGAAAAGAAATTGTCACATTCAACCAAAAGTGTAATTATGCAAAAACACACGAACTCTCCAATTCATCGCTTAATTTTGCATTTTAGGCTCTTTAGTGATGTTTATTTGATGTCGATTTGGAGAATGCTTATACTTTTTCAATTTTTATCCATTCTTGTTTCAATTTCCAGCGCAGTGAAAAGGGAAAAAACCTTCCCATCCTCTGTCCCACACTTTTCACAGCTCCTCTGTAGAACCATATCGCGATCTTTGATCGCCCAATCTTTAAGACCACCGAATACGCATTGGTCTTCAATGTATTGTTATGAGCTCCTCGTGCATTTTATTTTAGGCAGACGAATGACATTTTCATTCTTGTACCAATGAGAGCTGCTGAAAATTGTTCTATGTCAGTTGCCTATTCATTTATCAGTTACAACGAACTATACGCTGCAGTAACAGCAATAACTTTAGAAATACTAAGAATGTAATCATACCAATAGTAAAATTGATAATAATGAGAATAAGAGTGAAACCGAGTAAAAGTTGTATGGGATAACAGATGGCTTTAGAATGAGAGCTAATAGATCAAGTTTATTTTGGCCGATTGATCGTGCTTCTCGTTGCGGAGTTATTCGTTATCGGTGATACCACGAATTTGTATTGTTCATATAATTGATTTTTATTATCCATTTATAGTTAAAGATCAAAGTCGATCGTTAAAACAGTCCACCGCATCACTGAACTGATGGCTGCTGAAGTAGAGAAGCTCAACTTGGACAATATCATTGCTAGGCTACTCGAAGGTTTTTATTTTTCGATTCCAATTTCGTTGCATTGAGCGATGTATTTTTTAGAATTTATCGAATGCTACCAGAAAATTTTTTCGTATCAATACGGCGAGCATCGTCGAATGTAAAATATTGACCCATGAGAATTAGATTAATATTGCCACAAAGTTTGCAAGATAGTTTCCAGTGATAGTAGTGCGAACGGTTCATACGAGAATCATTTTCTTTGCATTCGTCTTCCAATGATATTCTCCTGGCAGTGAAGTTTCTGATCCGTGTCAGCTGTTTTTTATGGCAAGGAAAACTTCTGACATCCAATAAGGATTTGTTCGTAATTAATGACGTGCATTGTTTCTAGTCAAATATCAGTGTGATAAAAGCTTTATTTTGTGTCTATCCTCGCTGTTTTTCACTCTCACTAATTTCTCTTTTCTCACATCTCACTACTAATTGATTATTTAACTACTGCCTACTATGATCTTACTCTGAGCCTACTTACCAAAGTGCACCAATCAAATCATATCAGTTATAGGTTCGAACAGATTGCGGTCAAGGCCACAGCTGTCTTATGTGTCTTATTTATGTTCGCCTATCAACTTACTTATCTTAATTTCTTGTCCATATCTCGTCTTTATCACTTCGATGATGTACTAATGTGGAACAGTGTTCCACATTGTAACGTTCGTTCGGAGGCTCAGCCTCGTTTGATTGTATCACGAAACTGAACGAACGTTACAGTCAGATTTATACGTCCGTTTGAATAGATCTTTTTCAACGATTGCATGATATCACCATTGAAAAGCAAACTGCATGAAATCTTCTGTTTATGAATTCAAAACATTGCGTTATTCAACCCACAGTTGATCACGTAAACTGTCATGTGTTCAGTTTGAAGAACATTTTTCCAGTTTCAGTGGCAGTGTTCCACATGAAATTACAATTATTGTTTACAGTCCGAGGATCAAAACCGGGCAAGAATGTGCAGTTGACTGAAAATGAGATCAAAGGTTTGTGCGTCAAATCAAGAGAAATATTTCTCAGTCAACCAATTCTTCTCGAACTTGAAGCACCATTGAAGATTTGCGGTAATTAGTTATCTTTTCTTCTAATTTGGAATTTCCGATTGGCTCTTCTCAGCCTCGTTTGAATGATTTTCTTGATGCGGAAGCGTTGCTATATCACTAATAATTATGATATCATTTAAGTGATTGAATTAATGTTGATTATGATGAATCTCATTAGAATTTGTTGCTTCAGAATTCCATAAATCATTTATTGTGATGAGTACATATGATTTATTGATATGTTTTGAGCTGTTTCAATTCTGATTTGTTAATTTTGTTGAAAAATGTGCGTATCACTCGTTCCATGATGATTATTCGTTGTGCAGGTGATGTGCATGGACAGTATTACGATCTGTTGCGACTCTTCGAATATGGAGGATTCCCACCTGAATCGAATTATCTCTTCTTGGGAGATTACGTTGATCGAGGTTCGTGTTCTTTCTTTGTTAACTTTAACGATTTCATTCGCTTTTCTGTTTAATTCTTGTTATTGATGATGATTTATTGATCATTATGCAGTGCCATCATTAACACTGTTAATTCATGATTTTAGGCAAGCAATCTTTGGAGACTATTTGTTTGCTGTTGGCTTACAAGATCAAATATCCGGAGAATTTCTTCTTACTGCGGGGAAATCACGAATGTGCATCAATTAATAGGATATACGGGTTCTACGATGAATGTTCGGTTTTGTTTATCAATTTATCAATTTGCGTTGATTATCGATAGTTCTTGCATGACTCATGAGCCGCAGTTATAGGTAAAAGGCGTTATAACATCAAATTGTGGAAGACGTTTACTGACTGTTTCAATTGCCTTCCGGTGGCTGCAATAATCGACGAAAAGATTTTCTGTTGTCATGGCGGTCTGTCTCCGGATCTGCAATCGATGGAGCAAATACGACGTATAATGCGGCCAACGGATGTTCCAGATCAAGGATTGCTGTGTGATTTGTTGTGGTCTGATCCGGATAAAGATGTCACTGGTATGTTCCTTTTACCGCATATCTTACTTTTATGCATTATCTTTCCTTATTGTTGTCTCATCAATCTATTCGCCAATGCATCGTCTTTCAGCCATCAATTTCTATTAATTTCCAAACTATAAATTGAATTTAGGATGGGGTGAGAATGACCGAGGAGTATCTTTCACGTTTGGACCTGAGGTCGTGGCGAAGTTCTTACACAAACACGATCTCGATCTCATATGTCGCGCTCATCAGGTTGGTAGCCACTTTTTTTATATCGCTTGAATTTTGTCATTTGATGTTCACTGATTGATTTCAGTCACTCATACTTAAAATATTTCATATTCGCTTCTGAATTCGTTTTAAAGTACATCAGTTGTTCTCCACTATCATAAATCATTGAGGAATTAGAAAAAGGTTTTTATTGACTATAAAATAAATATATGATGTGGTTTTATTGAATGAGACGTGGACTTTCAGGTAGTAGAGGACGGGTATGAATTCTTTGCGAAGCGACAGTTAGTCACGTTGTTTTCTGCACCAAATTATTGTGGTGAGTTCGATAACGCCGGTTCAATGATGACTGTCGATGAGACACTTATGTGCTCCTTCCAGGTATGCGCTTTTTGAAAGATGAATACAAATGTGTGAAGATTTGTTCAGTTTTTGAATGGTTTATTTATTCGTTTTGTCATTTGTTCCAGTTCGCTTCAAATATTCATCATTTTGTTCGTGAATCATGAAGTATTCATTAATTTCGTCGCTGGTGAAATCTACTACAAACAGTTGAAATCTATTGATACGCATATAAACTGTGGCTAAAATGCGATGAGTGTTCAGATATTGAAACCAGCCGATAAGAAGAAATTCCCGTACAGCGCAGCTGGATCAGGTCGTCCAGTGACTCCACCAAGGAATACACCAGCACCAAATGCGAAGAAAGGAAAGAAATAAGCTGCGAGAGAATCGTTGGATTCAATTTATTATTGCTGCTGCTATCTATATGCATGCTACAGAAGACAGCAGACACGTACAGTTGTATTTTAACGTTATGATCACCCTTAATTTAATGCTGTAATCAACGGTTTGCTCTCAACATCAAGTCACCTCTTCAGTTTCATCTCCATCCAGCCATCTAGCAAAATCCTCCCTGCTTCTTCTTCATCTATGTTTATCATCCATTCTTCCGCCTCGTCTTTTGTTCCCCCCTCAAGTACTGGTTTTATCGTCAAAGTAATCCATAATTTCTGTAGATAACTTTTCGATCATGAATCATCGTCATCTATCTTATTGTGGATCTTTTGAATACTTGCAAAGGATTCTCCTTTGAATTCTCATTTATCAATCAATAATTGTTGCTGTTAAGGGTGTCATTTTGTTGTATATTTATTTGTATTTACAACATAAACTTACTGTTCCATCGCATAGACGTGAAGTGTTTTTGAAAAGAAAGGTGTTTCGTAACGTTCTATAGTATTACGTTATGATTTATTTGAACGAGCGAGCGTTTGTCGAATTGGATTTCATTGTTCTGTCTGATATCAGTTATTAGGTTCTGTTGAGCACTCTCTTTTGATGTGTTCTTCCATGCGTTAATGACTCTGTACTAATGTCATCAACTCTGCGTTTTTATATCATCAAAAAATAAATCTGGTCACGCATTTTAGTTTGTCGACTTATCCAAATACCTTCAACAGCTCATCATGGCTTAGTCGTTAAAAGAAACCTTTCCTGCAGTCTGAGGTGGGATATTCGGAAGAGGTGTGTTCAATCGGTCTTGGTCGTTCACTGAATGTGCTTCGTCGTTTGATTTCGTCTTCATTCTTGAATCAATTAAGATAATGCTATATTGATTCACCAGTGTTACACCATTATTGATGTTATTATTGTATATGATTGTATGCTGATATTCGAAAGATATGAGTATATATAATAATAGCAATAATGGTGATAGTAACAATATATGTGGAGGTAATTATTGATTGTTGTGTTGCTTGTTGTATATTGCAGTAATAATTGATGCTGATTTTGCAGTTAAAGGGTTGATGTTTTTGAATTCTATGGTAGGAAAGGATGTGTTGAATTGAATTGAATTTGATTCGGACTTGTATTAGAATTTGAATTTTGCATTCAAAATGACACATACTTCACAACATGTATTAGCAATATGTAAATATGTATGTGGTTGTTTATTTGTGTGTATGTGTGTGAGAGGTAGAGGTGAAAGTATTCTTTCTTCTTTTTGTTCTTCCTTTCGAAAGTTAGCGTCGAACTTTATTCTTCCTTCCTTTCGTAATCGAAAATTTTTTCATTTGTGAAGCAATGCACATACTTGATTTTCAAAAGTCTTTCTTTTATCGTTTGCAAAATCACAAATTACATTCATATGCCACTGCTCGTTGCTGCGTCTGATGGTGAGGTGCACGTTGATTTCGCTGACGCACTCAGCGCTAATGTAATTTCAGTTCGAAACCACTTTTTCGATTACCCTTACTCTGCTTGATCCTGTTTGCCTCAAAAAAAGTCGGCTTATACAATTGTTTGGCATTACAATTTGTTTCCCTCTTAGAGTTTCAGCTATTTTAACACTAGTGTTAAGGATGTGAAATATGGTTGATGAATGTGTTGGGATTAAAGTAAATCGTATAAATCAAACGGTTCGCTCGTATGGATCTTTAACACTGCTGTCGTTTTGTTTTATTTTACTTTTTTAAGTCATATATTTCATTTGATTTCTGAGTTTTTTTTTTTGAATGGTCGTTTGTTTTGATTGGATTGATCGATCTAATGATTGGTCTTTGAAATATGCTCGTGGCGCTGACTTAGTTCTGCATGAGCCATGGATTGTCTTGTTTCACAGAAGCAACCTTTTGCTAAACCTTTTTCAGCTCTACCATTCGCAATTCATGTTGTCATCAAATATGAAAACCCATCGAATTGTATGTTCTGCCAAACAGAAATTCTTCGACCGTAATTTTCTCTACTGTTATTCCTGTAATAACAAATTCAGCGCTCAATTCAGTTTCTTGAAACAATAATGGAGTTGATTTGTTGTTTTAATTTGGATTTTATTGTTGTGTATTGTCTTCATCTGACTGAATATTTAGCAAGAATGTTCATTTCATTATCATAGTATCAACGAAGAATTGTTCATGTTCATTTTAAATTTTATTATTTGCTATCTGTTATCGTTATAATAATATTGCACGTGAATGAATTCATTTCTAAATTTGTCTCGCATTTTGTGTTAGTCATTTTTCGATTGATTTTTTTTGTATCAACTCACTGACTATAAAATGTGTTCGCAATCAAATTCAACAATTTTCACATTACAAAGGCAATCAGTGGGACGTTTTCAACGTTATGGCTGCACTAATTGTCCATTTGATTCAAAAAACTTCCATTCTCATTCGAAGTCATTTTTAAAAAAACGAAAAATGATTGATGTTATGAATTTTATTCATCGTTTCTCGCACACGATGTTAGTCATTTTTGTTTAATCGGCGATAACAGAATTTATGTACTTAGCTTTTTGGGGACTAATATCGGGTTGGTTTTGCTGTTGGTCGCTTCATTGTTTGTGTCTGCGTTAGCATTTTAGAGCAGTTATTCATTTGTTCATTTACATAGTAATCATTTTCGTTTTGTGGTAATCAACTAACAGTTGAGTTCCGTTTTGTTTCATTGTTCTTCATCGATTTCTCTCTTGACTGATTTAATTTATTGGAGGTTGTTCTGAGGTACGTCTTTATTTGCGGTTTTTTGTATTTCGTTTCAGTATTGCCTGATCTTTTTTTCTTACATCAAAATCGAATGGAATAGAAGAAGTTTCTTTATAGTTTCATGATCACCAGTGATTCTATTCTCATCATCCTTGTTCGAAAGTATTTACGTTTTTATTCTGGAATTTACGATTATGGCCGAATTGCATGCTAAAATTGTGTTTTACGTGTATGCTACTAAAACAGTGGAAGGCTTGTCCCACACACATGAAAGCGCATGCAGATCTTACGACTGAAGTGTCGTTCTCCGCAAATTGTATCGTTCGCTGTTTCAAATCACATTTCAAATGTTTATCGAATATAAAGGTTGTATTGAAGCTGAATAGTTGTTTATTCGATCACTGACTGGTTTTGATTGGGTGTATTGTTGGCATGAAACCGTCAGTTGTGAATAATTTGTTGTATCTATTTAGCTGTGTGGTGATTACTGAACATGTAGCCACCAGGCTCGTTATATGTTCGGAAATAATGTGAAATAAGCATTTAGAGGTGGAAATGTGGTAGTAAATGTCGCTCGATTGTGGTGTTAGACCAAAACTGAGATTGAGGTTCTTCTCTGTTTGGAGTTGATTCATTCAGCAAATGTATTTGTGTATGATGTTCCATTCATTTCTTTCATTATCATTGTAATTGTTTATTTGAAGATGTTTCCTGCTTTTTGCACATGTAATACGGCAAGGAATTATTATTATTATTATTATTATTATTATTATTATTATCAGTTTTCTTGAATTACAATTAAAAGAATTGTTTTTGTTACTGTTCTACTGTTTCGTTACACTTCTCATGTTCGTCTCCATTTAGTTATATTAGGTGCTGGTTTGATGCAGAAGTTCGATTAATGAATAAATGAAAATGAATGAGGCCGAAATTGCTCTCAAAGCTGAAAATCGCCCTTCTTGAGGAATGTGAAAATGTATCTCACATCGAACGGCTAAAGGTTTGAATGTTCACGAAAAAACTGATGAATTTCATTCCCTTCTTGATATAAGTGTACAGTAGGCCTAAGCCTGAGCTAGAGAGTAGACTTGAGTCTAAACTGCGACGTAATATACTAAACAAAACCAAAATTAACCCGAAAAAAAAACGCAAAGTTCATGATTGTTGCAATTGATGATGTGGTTTTGAAGCATTCGTCATTAAGCTTGAATATGTATGACTCAACGACTCAATCCGATCATTTCATAAACAGTTTTCACCAGCAAAATCGACTGACAGTGTACATGTTACGAATGCAAATCAGCCATGTTATTATCCGCATGTCTTTGCTGACTGTGAGGTCTAACTATGGCCTGATTTTTTTACAGTTTCATCATTTCATTTGAAAATATTATACAAAAACAACTTGTTCGAATAAAGTTTTCATGATATCAGATTATTTCAAATGAAGGAATTGAACAATCTGTATGCCGGCGATTGATAAGATAGGTTAAGTCGCAAATACGTTCTGGAACTATGTCCTGACACTTTTGATGAGAACGGATGCGTATTTTTGATTAAAGATTTTTTTGTCATTGAAAAAATTCGACTTTACATAATGTTCATGCACAACAAGGCTATCATAATCCACAAGAAACCTTCTGTTGGCTCGACGTTGATGATTTCCGAATGTTTCTAATGATAATTTCGCCCTCTTTTGGCCTCATTCAAAAACTTCTCAAGTTGCACTCCGCAATCGACCTGCTCAAATTTGGGTTACGACTGAAGTACTCTTAATGAGATAGAGTGAAGCCAAATCGTTGCGATGCAAATGTGCATGTTTAGTGGTGGACGATGGGCATTGGGTTAGCATGCTGTGGTGGACGAGTGTGTGGCGTATCGGCCATTAGCATCCTCACGTGAGTGGTGAATATGCCCATGACGAAGCGAACATCCTGATCAGGTGTGTCAGCGAGCAATCAGCTGATTCGATTGTGCGCGTCGTAGCGTTGGGAGAAGAAGAAGAAGACGGTTTTATGGAACCGTTTACAATGCATGTGCGGAGAAATTTTTGATGTGATTTGGCTGCAGATGTGTTGATTTGGTAGATGTATCGATTGAGAGATGTAGAGCGGAGTTGGGGTAATGTGTTATGAGTGCAGTGTTCACTTCATAGTCTGTTTTGCCTTTTTGAGTGTCGGTATCCGTTACTGAATTTGAATACTTTTAAGCGAATATTAACTGCAATTTTGGTTTTTCGATCGTTCTTCTTGATGATACAGACGATAGAAAAACCAGCGGTGATGTATTATCGCGTCGAAAATGCGATAAACTCTTGCACTTACGCTTGGATTCATTGAAACTATCACAAGTGTTGACACTTTTCTTTCGATACGGATTAATCTAATTTCGCGATCTGTTATGTGTGGCAAATTTCATCGCAAACATCAGTCATTCAGAATGAACAGGGTTCGGATGGGATTAACTTATTCAAGATTTCAACTGAGATATTTGCACAAAGATGATATCGATTAATGAATAATTTGCACAAAGTTAAGATATTGATTAAAGAATAATAGTGATAATGAGATTATTATTCAGAGTTTGATTCCAGCAATAAATAGCATCACATACACGAATATCTTTTGATATGATATGTTGATTATTGACTAATTGTACTCTAATCGTATACTTATCTCAGTTTCGATGCATGTTATCACATCCTAACGTCAATGTTAAATTCGTCCCTTCTTCAATTCTTATCAGTTTTTCATTCATGAATCAACGCGTCCGCTAGTATTTCCCAATGACGTTTAACACTGTTATCATTTGGAAATTCTCAAGATTATATAAATGTACATATGAGTTGCATATGTAAGTGAGTGATGTGTAAAATGATGTCGTGTGTCAGCTGAAGAAACTCGTTTTCACTGAACCATGTAAAGTGTGTTTATTTGTTTTTGTTTTTGGTTCGTTTTACTTAATTCGACTCGGCAATCTCTTGCTGTGATTCGCGTCTCTTTTATTGTTGTCTGCATCGTTCCAATATGAAATCAACAAATCGTTAAAGATTCTGATCGTTTTCTTCAAATGGAACCGTGATTATCGTCAGTCAATCGCTTTACGATCTCATTTTAATATCTCTCCGATAATTATGAGTATGAATTGCTTCTCTTATTATTTGGTGTCAAAAAAACTTTCGCTTCAACTACCTTCTTTTGATTTGGGTATTTTGAATTTTTTGAATCTTCGCCTATTTCGGTTCCTTTTTGATGTTCAAAGTGGTATTCATGTGATTACATGTTCGTTGGCGGCTGTTCTCGACTTTGTTTACAAATAGCTGCCAGTCGGAAATGTTCAAACGGATGTTACTCTATTGCCGCTACAACAAACAACATATCAGCTGTATACCGTCTGATATATTGCAATATTTGTACATCAAAAATTGATTGATCACTTTTATTTCTATAGATTCCACTTGATACTTTCATCGATTCTTATCCATTCATTATGCACAAATTCTCCACTTTAAGAAGGACATACTCTTTAATAATCAAATTTGAACTAATCAGCTTCAATTGCCTTTTGATAGTGCATATCGCATTGCTCATTTGATGATCATTGTCGGTGTTGCATTCATTTCTCAAGTACAATATGCAGCACAACGCAGTCAAGCACTCATTTTTGAATACAAATCGTTGGATACATAGCAGTGATGAAGTGGTGTATGTCTTTTATATTGCTGCAGCTCATTTGAAGTGGTGAATGCATTATTCAGTGTACATAGTTGGGCAATTTTAAAACTCACTGTATATGGTTGGAACACTTAACAAATTTGGTTGGCAGTTTATTTGGTTGTTTATAATTCGTTTCCCTGTTTGAACAGTATTTCTGGTCGATTTTTGAGAGTATGATTCGAATGTTTTGTTCACTTGATGCCATCGATGATTACTTTCAAATTATTTGTTGTAAAGTGCCAACGGTACTTTCGTATCGCTTCGTTTCATGAGTGTTTCTCATTTGTCGTATTCTCTCATTTGTAATTGGATTTGAGAGGTTGCATATGAGTTTTGTTAATTTGGTGATTATGGTTTTAAACAGTGAATTCAACAATTTTTTTTTGCTGATTAAATATAAGGAATATTGTGTTTTATTTTGAGTTGATTTTATCAAACTAAAAATAAGCAAACCCGTTCTGTGTTCCAGTCTGTTTCTTCTATTAAATTTTCTTCATTGTTTTTGATCCGTCATTAAACCAAATATGTATTATACAAGTGTTGAATTCAATTCATTCTTTTTGATTGATTTGAAGAGATAAATATCGTAACTAAAATCAATCATTTATGCGCTCATTGTCGCTATGCAGTTACATTCGTTAACGATAAGACTGAATAATGCGATTGATAATAATATGAAAATGCTTAACTTCGCTTATCTATCTTCAAAACTATTTAGTTGATCCTTCACGAGCAAATTCTTCTCGTTATCACTGGTTATTACTGATAAGGCATCGGTGTAAGCTTAACTTATTTATTTTAGTTTGTAAGTATCAATCGTCGATGATTACTTTAGTTTATAAGCTTAGTCTCTCGTCTTCTACCACAAAAAATGTGTTTATTATGCAGCTTTTTGAGTCGCATGTAGCTCATTTGAGGTTAGTCAGAATCGCAGTTTGACAACTGTTGGCTCATTTTTCGGATGAAAGGTAAAGATGATGTCCAATAGAGTACATTGCCGCAGCCTACTATTACGTTCGGATTTTGTCAGGAGAATCTCGTATTCTCATTTAATCAATCCGAAATAACACCGCAGTCCCTGAATGTATTATTTGCTTCGATGTTGTATAGAAGGAAGAACTTGATAACGTTTTAGTTCCATTCATCTACCATTATTTGCAGTTCACTGTTTTTTTTTTCGGTTTATTGCCTTCTATCATAATCATTCGTTTGTGTATCACTTGGAGTATTTTCGAAATTCTGTTATCTTATTAGCGCTCATATTATTGGTGTTATCATTGTCATTGCATTATTACTGATGTTATTATTTTTGTTACTTTAATCGTCTCAATATTATTGTTATTGCCGTTATTAATACCATCGGGTGATATAATCGTATAAATTACCATTTCGAAAAACAAAACAAATTAAAGATCGATGTCAGCGCCTATACCTCCGACACGAGTGAATCAAAAGAATCAGAAGAAAATCAGCAAGGAACAGCAACAACAACAGGTCGTTCTTTATTTGAATGATCTTTAAAATCACTTCAAGCCTATTGTGTAACGAAAAGAATTGCAGTGCCGTTTCTTCACATTTTATTTGACCATTCATCGAAATGCATCTTTAGTTGAATGATTATGAGGTATTGTTGATTCGCAGCAGTTCATTCATTTGTGAATCACTCTCTCAAAAGGTATACAATCTGAGAACGAATACCACTCGTCGGCTAAAACTAACCTCATTCCAGAAACAAAAGTGTGCGTCGTCAGCTTCTGCAGTCGTCCAACCAATACAAATACAGCAGGTCATTATTGTTATTTATTATTATCGGTTTCATTATTATTTTTTTTATTATTGTTATTTTTGTATTCATTAGTATCATTACTTCATTTTTATCATGTGATAAATTGATGAATTTTATGAACGTATCCAATTATTGTGCTCCTATTGACTTTATCTGTTCTCAGTTTGGAACTGCATTTCTGTTCTAGAATTTATATATGGTCTATGACAAAATTGGGTTTGAAATTGAAATTGAATATTCAAATGGAAGTGAGTCATTTTGGATGCGAACATTTTAACGAATCATATTAAACGATAGAAAGCAAAAGATTTCATTGTTGGAAAACAATGAAAAAAAGTAGAATCAGATGGATTAAGTAATATTGATGATGAAGGTTCAACCGCAACGACATAAAGAATCAGGAGTGATTAATCAGTTGGATGTGTTGTCCACATCCTCACCATCGAATGCATCTCCGAAGAGCGTCAGCAGCAGATCACGAACTCATTCGTCTGCATCCTATGCATCAAACACCCCTCAGATGGCACCATCTCAAGTAACCACATCCGCACAAAAGGAACATTCGCCTATTTACAATATGCGTGGCCAAACTGTTCGACCTCAATCTGTTCCGTATGCTGCTTTATTCATCATTTTGTGTCATTCATTCATCATATTCATTCGTTCGTTTAAATCAACGGTTCCCATTCTTTTTTCGTCCGCACGCCTTAAAAATTTTTGAAATCACCTCGCATCTCTCATAACATCCGTTTTGTATTTGTCATCCCATCCATTGTTTGTAGTGTAGATAAGTGTACACCATCGAAGTGCATTCTAGCCTTTCAAAAATATATACGTTAAAGTCCAGCCTCGCTTACTTTATTCACATGTATAAATTGAAATTCACCCTTGCCTACTTTAACATAGAAAAAATGAAACTTTACATCTGGTCTACCCTACTATCTCGCACCTCTGGTGGAGAAATTCTGGTCTAAATCAAAGGGCATATTGTTTTCCCACTGATTTTTATTTTTTAAAAGTGAAAATCATTGCATTCATAACCGAAACTAGTCGGCCGTTTTTGAGGTTTCTATTAAAAAAATTTCCGCGAATGCCATTTGCATAGTTTGAAGAAAAGTTTCGGTGTAAATTGTTTATGGAGTCGAATGCATCAATAAGCAATTTGAATAAACAAAATTGATGTGAGTCGGGCAGAAAATAGCCAAAAATGATAGATATGATATTGTAAATGAAGGATATGTTATCATTGAAGTGAACCGTCATTGGTGAGTTCAGTGGCAGAATTAGTGCATGATGTGATGCCACAAGGGAGTTCACAACAACCAACTGTGGAACGCATCGAATGGGTTTGCATTCAGAAATGTTATGCGGGTTTGTTTTATTCACCTTTTTGCGGGTATTCTTTTCTTGAGATCATTTTTAATTCATTTTGTTAGCTTTTCACTTGTCATTCTCTGATTATTGCGTCATTAGAAAATGAAGTGAAATAGGGGAATTGGACGGATTCGTTCAGTGCGAAATGAGTAGAATATTAGTTGCAAAGGGATGGTTGTATGAAAGATGATTAATTCAGGTGATGACTGCAAACGAATCATCGATGTGATAGTGATCGGTTTAGCACGAGGCTATCAAATATGGGCCTTGATGGTTCGTTTTCACAGAAGGAATAGTTGTTCATTGTTCATTCGTTTATTTGGTGTATATTTCTGAAAGCATCGTTTCATATCGTCAAATGCAAATTTCATGTTCACTTTATTCATATCAAGATATACCTATGAAACCACAAGTGATATATAATACTAATCATTCAACTTGAGGAATCGGGTGATTGCGAGGAAATTCTCTCGGAAAGACAAGGTCCGCTACGGGTTGGTCGGTTATTAGCATCTGATCCAGAGCCGGCTTTTCAGATTCATGAAGACAGGTTCGATTCTAGCGATTGATTGATAGTGTTCTTTCGATTCTTCACATATGACTTCGTTATTGCCGTTTTGATGTTCTGGAATTGCTTATTAATGGTTTGTTTGAATTGAAGTGATTGATTTTCAGTTATGCAACCTCACGACCTTTATTTGCAATAGTTGATGGCAATTGGCATGTACCAGATCGACAGTACTGTACGCTATCGTTTTTATCACTTATCAGCGCACAATTCGTTCGTCGAATCGCGTTTCCAGATCCCATTTGTGTCTTTGAAGCATCAACTAAGTAGGTGACTTGAGAATTCATTGCGTTCAGTTGATTGTCTGCATTGACAAGTTGTTGAATTGCTTCTCAATTTTGCAGAATATTGGTAGTGTGCTTTACGAATCGTATTGTAATCTGTGATGCAATGTCTCTTCGTGAACAGAGATCTATTTACAACTGTCAAATCAATGATAACATAACAACACCGTTTGCTATATCAGATGTATTCATCGCGTACGCTGGCAGCGATGTGAGTTCATTTGATCATTCATCCATTTATTCAACACACACTCACTTTAATTTCCTGAAGAAGCCATCTGAAGAATTTACAATTGTACTATCATTATCACGTTTCATACGTATTGTTGTGTTGAGAGGCGTTCTTCGAATATAATACAGGGATTGAGTTGTTGAAGGCGGTATTATCAGCAAATATTATTCATACGGTTCAACATGAACAAATTGCAGTTAGTCCCAGTAGATCAAAGTTGTGGTGGTATGGCGATTGGTGAAGAAATGGCGACCACATCAACATCATCATATACCTCAGGTGTTATCAGTGTTGCTAAGGTATTCATAACTAAGTGTTCATTTGTTTATTGAGTTCGACTGCTTGTTTTTGATTCTTTTTTAATGTGTAATAGCAAGAGTTGAATGTTTAAGAGCCTAACAAAACGGGTGTCTGCGATCGGTGAAACAGTCGTATCAACGTTATCGTCTTCACCTCATTCAAGAGCACTCCTCAGTTCAATTGCCCACCCAGGAATCGTCACGGTTGTGGACGCCACCAAACTTCCATCTGACGACGATTCTGAAGTAAATTCTCGTTGATTTTTTATTCGTTCCAAGCAACTGAATTTAATTATAGAAACTTTCTGAATTGCTTACTATATATATATATATATATATATATATATATATATATATATATATATCTACGAGCAATAACTGATGTTGGTTCAATAGATTCTTCCTTTTCGTGCATATTGTAATGGCATAGTGGTTTTTTTGTAGTTTGCTTGAGAAATCCATCCTCGTAGGGAGACTACGGAGATGGGAAGAGCAATAAATTATTCTGCTTTGCCCGCGAGGACGGAGAGAGGAAGATAAATGTTTGCTCGTCTCCGTAAGGAAGAAAATACAATTTTTCTGTCCACATGGAACGAGAATGCACACTTCTCATGTTCCCCTGGAGAGTGGGACTAAAAAATCACCTTTCGTGCCAACCGTGATGCATGAGTTTAATAAATTCATTGCATTTGTGAATAAATTTCACGATTGAGTGAAATGCATTTCAGTGTGAACGTTCTGAGGCCATCATTGCGCACTTTGTGGCACACGCTGAACCGATCGGTTACGTGAAATTCGCACCGGGCGCTCAAATGTTACTCACTTCGGGTAGGTCGTTTATCGCCGTTGATCTGTGTCAAATAATGCGTTCTTTCACGTGTTCAGTTCAAAATTTCAGGTCAATCATCCACATATTTTCATATATTTTTGCTTTATCCTCATCCTGGATCTCCTGCACTCGGTGCTGTACGTCATATTTATACGCTCTATAGAGGCACTACCCCAGCAAAGGTGAGTATCAGCCATAACCTACCTATTATTCGTCTTGTTTCATTCTCTAGCAACGCTCATAGCAATCCTTGTTGAACACCAACAAGAAGAATGCTGAAATAAGCGAGTTGAAGGTTTTATCAAGTGCCTTCTCAATGGACAGCCGTTGGTTAGCGTTAGCCACAAATCACGGCACGACTCATCTGTTTGCGATTTGCCCTTATGGTGGAAATGTTACGTTACGAACGCATGGTTCACGTCTTGTCAATCGAGACTCAAGGTGCGATTGATTTATGTTGCTGAATTCAATCGAATTGCACTATCGTTTTCATTTATCATTCATCCCATATTTTATTTTGTTGTAATCGTGTTCAGTTTTTTTTTCTGTTTATTTTCGAAGTCGTACAATTTATCTATGGCATATGACATATAACAAAACCGATTGACATATAAGCAGTTTTCGTGGAAGAAATTGAAGTTTAAGCAAACCTTCAAACTGAAAATATGAAGTGTTGTTGGACTGAAATGGCGACTTTTGATTGAAAGGATGTTCGAAACGGAACGGAAATTTATTAATTGGGAAATTCAGATTTCTTCGATCGGCTGGTCTCGTTGATTCAGTCGACTCGTTCGCATGCTCAAAACCGGTCGACATAAGAGGTCATCAGTTTGGTGCGCCGCAAATTTACAAGTTAGTTTTTCGTCATTTTCTTCAGAGAAGAATAACATTCTTTGGAAGCGTTTTGTCTACAACCTTCATCACAGTTATTGAGAAGAAGAAAATTATGCGATTAATCTGAATGTCATTTTTGCTTCTTTATCGAAAGTTAAGAAACGTCAACGGAAACAAATAACTTTAGTGAATACTTCCGTTAATCTCAATCCTTCAGTTAGTGTACTTTATGATTTTCTGGAAATAATTGCGTAAATTTTCGACTTGAATTACGAATTGAAACTTGAGAAATTTCTAGAGAGCACCCATGCTTGACACGTGCTTGTGTTGCACGTTCGGTGGGCAATCCTCGAATTGGACCGTATCAAAACCCGATTGCAATGAATGCAATCGCGAAAATTAGGGTATATCATTTCAGTATTTTTGTATGGCCACTTTTTTGTAATTATTTTGATGAAATTTTCGAAGAATCGATCCTCTTTTTTGGATGTGATTCTATCAACTTAACAAAATTCAGCTTTACATTCTCGAGATAGTTCTCCTCTACCAAATGTCAAAAAATATTTTTTTTCAGCAGCATTATTTATCAGCTGATAACCTGAGTGCTTGGGCTAGTGATCTAACATCGGTATCGTTGTCGTCATCCTCGAAACGGACTTATGGCTCTAGTATCAGATCAACAGAACAACATCGTTTATCGGTCTCTTTCTTGTTTCATTATTTTCGTTCATCTCTTCCGAACAACTCCGATATTTATGCAAGTTGTTCGGTTTGTTCATTCAATTCGTCCCTCTAAATTGCTACAAAACTCTTGCAATCCCCGTAATCTCACGTGAAATGAGAATAAATTCACGCAGGTAATAAGACAAATGAGTGAAATTGTATTCGCACACATGTTGCTGACGAAATTCGTTGGTAATAGAGATGGCAAAATCGGAAAGATGAATGAAGGTTGCAGGTATCATTCGCATCGAATCCGGTTTCACCATACGAACAACCATCCCTGCTGATAATTGGTGATGACGGTGTTCTAACTGAATACTCTCTGGAGATCAGTCCAGTGATAAGTTCATCATCCACTTCGTCATCTACAGTCAACAGTATCAGTAATCTAAACTCTACTTTGATGATCTCGTCTACCTCTAACCCTCTCCCTATTTTATCGTCCACCACATCCAAAACTTCCACCCATCACCAACATCATCATGCTCGTCTCAACTCGGAATCTCCAATTCAGTGCAAAATTCGTGCAAATGCCAACTGGGTCCTTCAAAGGTTTGTTTAATTATTTGTTTCGGATTCAAAAGAAATTTTGATTGTTTCGTTTATCCGTTCATGGTCAATTCATTTTCGATTTATTTACTCATTTATTTCTGCAATCGTTTATTCCTTCATTTATTCATTTCTTTCGGTGTCCACAATTGAAGGGCAAAAGGTAAAATGAGCATTTGTTTTTTTTGTTTTCAGATATAAGTCGACAGCAGACGTTCGTGCACCGTTGACTGAAACAAGTCCGTTCATCGTGTGGTTGAATAATTCTTCAGCAAAAGACAAAGAAGTGGACGATTCTTCAGATAGTGATAACAGTTGTGATAATTGGATTGCTCACGTCAGTCTTATCGTTTCAATAGTTCTTGTGTACAACGCATCATCTTCATATAATTCTCATATCCCATATCTTTATTTCTCGTTGCAACCACAATTTGCAGTTGATCATAACGAAATAACGATTTAAAATTGAATAGGTATACGATGAAAATATTCTTTCATGAAAGAGATTGTCTTATATAAGCCATTTTTTATTGAATGTAATATCGAATCAGTTGCGTTAGAATTGACGAAGTTTAACGATTATTTCGAATTATTGAAATGTTCATTTAGATTGAAGTGTTTACGTACAGTGAACCACATCGTCGTTTATGGACTGGTCCTCAGTTCACGTTCAAAACTTATCTATCGTCTGGACATTCCAGTGCAGATTTGGTTGGTCATTCTTGATTTGCTTTCATCACTTCATTAGACTCAACTGAAAATTTGTGTTCTGAATATTTTTGGATTCGTGAGTAAACTTCATTAGTAGAATGCGAGCGAGTATGTCTGTGTTCTGATTTGAGATATAGTAATGAGAACACTGAAAGAAATACTGATGTTAACTAAATGTTTTGAAGGTTCCACCCGGTGATAGCGCTGCGCGTTCGTATCCGGGAATTAATGTTATGAAATCAATCCCGGTCATGATTGAAGCAGCTAGTTCATTAAGAAGTTTTGATGTTGATGAACCAACTCAGCTTGTCTGCGGTAATTTCACTTGTTTCTCTTCACTTCGTTGTTCATATCTTTTGTTTTCACACACTGTATTCCATGAATGAAGTTTTGTTCACCGAGAAAAATCCGGCATCTTCGTGGACGTCGTAATATTTCTTCTTCATGTCTGAAGCATGGTAATTGTCTCGAAATGAGCTGGCGTCGAAGAACATGCAAGGATGTTTCTGAATTCAGGAAGTTGGTCATCAGATGCGGAATACAAAAGTTGTGATGAGCATTACGATGTGTTGCGTGAAAAGATTGAAGAAGCGATGAAAGATCTCACAACTGAGGCAAAATCATCAGCAATACAAGTCAGCGTTCGTTCAGTTGGTGTTTGTCGATTATTCATTCCTTTACTTTCAGATCTGTTCTTACCGGTTAGTGCAATGACACAGAGCTGTTAACAGCAATATGAATCTGTTAATATGTTTAGGCATTGAAGTATTTTCTCCGATTGCAGGCGAAACATGATGAGGGATCAACCAGCGATGTGTCCCAGAATTCACCACCAAGTGGACCGAATTCATCGTGCGGTAGCAGAGATCGTGATAGGGATAGCATATCTTTACAATTCGCCAACATCGATATCTAATATTCCATCAATTTCTTCCAACATTTCGATTACACATTTTCAACGAATATGCATCAAGACCCTTTCATTTCGTTCACATATTTGTGATCATTCTTCTGGACAGGGTACACTTGAATCCACTTATACTGAATTTGTTCACGAACAAACAACAATCGCTCCTCTTTCAATAGGTTCATCCATCTGTGTTCGTTTTTATTTTGCTGCTCTCTTTTTGTTGTGGTTAGCCGTGCATTTAGTTCGAGACGTTTCGTTTTTATTCCATTCATCTTCTGGATTTTCAAATGCTCTCTTAATGTTAGTTATTTAACATTGTTCTAAATTCTGACTAAAAACTCATTCTTTTGACCATAACTAAAAATTCATAACGTCACTAATTCCTTCTGTAATTCCCAGTTTGTTTCCCTTTTTTTTGTTGCTGCTTAGAGTAGTTATGGCCAAATGTCACCAACTATTGGCGCATTTCTAACGATAGTTTAGCACTAACAAAAATTTTGTAATGGTAGGGTTTGATTAACGTTTGCATCGCGCAGTGCGCTAGATTGATCGCAGCAGCTCCATTAGACAAAGAGCGTATAGTTTGGTCGAGAGGTTCAGCACACGCCAGTCCGTCCATCCATCCGTAACGTGGGTGACCGACCTGCAAAGCTTAAACGGTGTGATAATTTGTGCAGCTCTGTAAATTCTCATCTCAAGTTTTATTTTTCTCTGTGCATCTTCTCCAGAGAATGTTCTAAGAGCAGTGCACTTAGTGAAATTATTGTATAATAATTTTTCGAGTATTTTTTACCGGTTTTTAATTTTTTTGAAACCATTCGAATAATCATTCGTACTGATCGTTTTTAACATTATTGATTCAAAAGGTTATTTGTAAAATTAACTAATTTGTTTCATTTTTACGATCGTTCCAAATTTAATTTCATCTGTTAATCTCATTTATATAACCATCCATCCACCCCAATGCAGTCTTTCGTCGAATCAGTTTTCTAGCGAATTAATATTTTTGGAAAATATAGATTAGTTTTTTTTTTGAACTTTTTCATCTCGATTAAATTGGTCTTCGTCGTCACATCAAATTAATATTTCATCTTTCAAATTGCCGTTGTCTTGTAATACATCTCTTGTGGATGAAATGTTGTGATGGCCATTCGATAGAAGTTTAAATGATCAGAAGTATCTATCTCCTCAAAATATGCCCATTCGAATTTATCACTTAACGAAATTCATCCCTCCACAAGATATCATCCAATTCATCCAGATTTCGCCCAACATCTTCCATTAATCTGTTCAGTTTAAACCTATCCAACGTAATCGCTAATTTCCTCAAAAGTTTTAATTGAATTCCATTTCGCGACGAATAATTTTCCTCTTTCTTCTCATCCCTTTTATCTGTCAGTATTTCATCGTTTGCTTTCATGATTCTATAGAAGCGTGATTCTCAGTTTCAGTTCGCGAATGTGTTTTGCCACCAGTAGCGTATGTTTGAAGCACCATCTTCTGATATTTTTTGAGTATTCCTTTAGTAGGTAAATCTTTGATGATGAGATGGTTATTATTAGTATTATTATTATTAGCTGTGAAATTATTATTATTATCATTTTTATATTGTCTTCGCACTTTTCGATCTATTCGTTTTGTTCTGTTTTACCAGCGATTCGCTGTTATATCTAAAAAAGTTATCGTTGAAGCATTGATCTGTCCAATTACCAAAGAATTACGAATGACTGAAAAGAACACATACTCAGAATCAGTCAAGAATGATGTGAGTGATCTTTAATTGTGAGTGGTCAGTTAGAAGAAATTTATTCAATCTTATTTGATCTGTGGTGAAATGAAATGAATTCATAATATATGTTGTGAAGATTTGTTGGTTGATTTGGTCGTTTTAGAGTAATTTTATGTTCGACGTTAACTTTTTTGTGGTTCGTGTGCAAAAGCGCAGCACTAGTCGCTTGTGTTATGATGTTGATTTTAGGTGATATGTGTTTTTTTGTTGTAATTAGATGCTGTGCCTTGCACACACTGTATATATGGTATACATAAGTTGTGAACGCATGTGATTGCTTTTAAAGGGAGTTGTCGAATGTCGGCATACTTCCGCAATTCATTCATCCTTTTCTACTCTTTTCTTCCAAAAAAAAACCTTGCAACTCTTCCACTTTTAATTTGTTTTATAATTTGTCGCACAAAATTCATCTTCCAAACAAAAATTAATAGGATATTTGAAATGCTTGAAATATCCTGTTCTGAGGAAGGATATCCTGTAAATTTATAGATATGGAAGATGCAGTCAGCTAACATCGTTTTGTTGTTGCAATGGTCAATCTGAAACAAAACTTCTGGGTTTTTGAGTCAAATTTTATTTCGATTTCAGCATGAATTTTTTAAATTGATAGAAGTACTTAGCCTAACTCATACTAATCGTTATCCTCGTACATTGTCGTCATCCTCAGTAGTTGTCGTTTCTGGAAGAAGCAGCACTCTACGATCCTCTTCCAATTGTTTCGATTTCGTCATGTTGCTTTTTTATGCATATTCGTTTTCAGTGATTCATGCAAATTGATATCAACTGTTCTCTTCATCAACTATGGCAGTCATTACACAGGATTGTAATTTTGCGCTAGTAGAGCAGGACTCTATATTTGGTGTTTTGACTATGATCATTATTTATTATGCATCAATAACATTCGTGCTCTAGCAAGGTTATTTTTCACGAATCGACTTCCTTTTTTGTTTGATTGCAACCGAACATCCGTCTTTCTCTCAACTAATTATGTCCTCATATTTTTATTCTTTATACCTTTGCGATTTTCTAAAATTGGAAGCTGATTAGTTCAAGAATCTTCAGAGAACTTGACTTGAGAATTCATACTGAAAAAATGAAATTGCAAATCAAAAGTCTTGATAAAATCTTCGAGACAGACTGGATAAAAGATGAGGATTTTGTCAAAGGTATTATGAAGGAAGTCGAAGTGAATAAAACGAAAACATCATTTATCAGGATTTGCGAATGTTTTGTTATGCTTTTAAATATATTATTACTTCTAATATCAAATTCAGTATAACAGTGCTGATTTTATCTTATAATCTTCTCGAACTTCTCATTAATATTCTCATAATATGATATAATTTTCACTTCTTAACTCTCATTTCAGTGTCGATATATTGCCATTTTAACACATTGTTCCGTTTTGATTTTTTACCATTCAGTATGCTTCGTCATTTTAATAAACCATTCACATGATCGTTATGCAATCTCTCAAACATGAGTAAATAACATAATGACATTTCCCGTTGTAACGTACATAATTTATCATTTGATATATTTATCACTGTCAACGCTGAATGCATTTATTCTTGTTGGATGCAGTTAAGGAGATGAAGGGAGATGTTTAAAATTCACGTTCGTCAGCATAATCGTTAACGTCTGTGGACGTTATCGGTGATTATATAGCAAGATCACAACTTTTCATATAACTTTCCTTTGCGTAGTGAATTTTGTGTATTTTGGTTCTAGTTATTTCAGTTTATAAGGGTTTGTAATTACTATGAGAGGAAGAATATTCGATTGTTCAAAATCATTTTTGGTCCATTTCCTGACCAAAAGGAACGTCTGAAGGGAGCTGTTCATTCAATGAGCGATTTTCTTACTGAATCTACTGTGCGGTCGAAATCATCAAATCAGGTGAATGCGAACGAAAGTAATCATAAAGTGCGTATTCGTTGGCTGATTAAACTAAGTTACAAAATTTTTGAAGTTCTTTGTTGACTTGGTCTCGTTCACTTTGAACCATTCTAAATGAGTTAGCCCTCTACATCATCATTCTTCAGTCCAAGTTAATATCAATGAGATCTACACAAAACTAAGTATGCGGAGTGTTGTAAAAATTTGCTGCTAGTGGGACTTCAGGATCCCACTTTCCAATCCCTATCCCGGGAGTAAAGTTCTGAAAATCCCGCAATTTCGATATTTGATGAAACATGGCATTTTATTTAGTTTTGTTAATGTAATCGGCTTGAATCACACATCATCCATTCTCAGTTCATTTACATTCAGTAATATTTGTCCTTTACCACCTGAGGAGGAATAAGTGGATAAATAATTACATGTCTAGACCACGTCGGGTTTCGTTTTTCAGTGGGCAGTTAACAAAAGTTTTGTAGTGTCGTCACTCCTGTTCGCGGCATTGTGTATACGCCACACGTTTAAACGTTAAGTTATGGTCACAGAATTGTGTGAATATTACTTGAACACAATCACGTTGAGATCAACCACTTTCAAGGATGACCACTGGAAGATGCGAAAACTACGCAGACGTATTATTTTATGGTGACATACTTTTTGGCTTTCATATGTCATTGGTGGCTTATATTTTGGCTGGGAAAAGCATTCAGTATGTAACAAGTTACATACATTTAACACGAAGAGCTGGACGCAAAAAATAGCGATAAGATGCATGGAAAAGCAGTCGAAAACGCTGAAAATGAAAGTTTTTATCGGCAGAACATCTACGCGTATTTAAATACATTTATATGTGACATGATTAAACCCATGTTCGGGTCGTATCAATATAGTCGCCATCTGGAGACTGATAATCAGGCAAAGGCGGCGTATCAGCCGGTCCATTTAAAATCACACCTTGAACCAGTTTTATATCCGGTTGAATGGCCGCTTCATACAGTTCTGAAGAAAGCTCCTGAAACTGACTGCGATTGGCATACTGTCATAGTTAATAGTATTGATTTCAGTTTGTCACTATTAATATCAGAATATTCCTCGGAATAAAACCGTCTTTATGATTTTTCAGTTTGTTTATGAATATAAGTGAAACGACTAGCAACAATGCAATAAGCACATTAACGATGGCAACCTTCAGTTCGTTCATTGCCTTGTCTTGTTTAGCAATACTGTCTCTGATCCAGTTATCATCTAACCGCATTAATTTGTTACGTGATCGTGCATAACTCTTTTCAGCAATTGCTCTCCTATCTATCTCTTGTTCCGATATCTGAAACCATATAATAGCTGAATTCTTCTGAGGGGACAGTGATGCTATGCATGACACTCTAATTATTAGTTCAGAGCAAAACGTATTTTTGAACATAAGTTTTGTTTTTATAAATGAGAAGAAGTTTTCTAGATGAACGATTAACCTCCACTCTTGGACGATACCTTTCGTGAATATTTTTCATCGATATAATGTCAACAGCCATCTCATCCACTGGCTTCGGTTTTTTACTGTGTTTTTGCATTGCTCTTATCTCTCTTTCCAACTTCTTTCTGTAAAGATATACTTTCCACCAATATTTTCTGTTCATATTAGCATCCGCTCTCTTTTCATACTCGAATTCAGTTTGCTTACATTACTTCTGATCATAAGTCCACATCTATTACCGACATTATGTTTATCCATAGCACTATCATTACTAAGAAATAATTTAGATAGGAAAAACTCATTTGAAGAAATGAATTTCAACGAGTTTCCGTTACCGTTTACGAGCTTCCCGCTGTTTCGCAACCTCTGGGTCCATTTTCTTCTGTCGTTTCATAAAGACAGATGCGTAATTAGTTGATGTCAAATGCAGATTCCGTATCCCAATGACATACTTCGTCAATGAATTAACCGTTCTGGTCAATTCTTTGCATGCAACACCGTTCATCCTGCAATATTAATCTCATTTCCCTGTGAACAATCTACACGTGCAACATATTTCCCTATGCGAAAAGGTAACGATAGCGTTGCCGGATTGTGAACAGATTGAAAAAAAAACCTGATTGTGATTGGATTCCTGGAAAAACCGCTACTCTCAAGGACTGCATTTGTCAGTTCAAGTGCGCAACGTATTAGCGGATGTCGCTGTGGACGATCGCATTACCGTATACTCATACTGACTAGCTACAACGCACACAGAGGTTGAGTGGCATTTGACATACCAACGCAGCCTAAGGCTGAGCCTGACACATAAACTTAGGCCTTAGCTTGAGTCAAGTCCAGGCTGAGGCCTAAGCCTGAGCTGGAACGCAAATTAAGCTTGCGCCTATGTCTAAAAAGGGGAAAAGTTGAACTGTACGCTTATGTCAAAGCTGCTAACTCGACGTTTGTTTATGACGTATTGAATCCAGCTGCGTTGCACTGCAATACCAAATATCCAGGTATCTATACAAGCGTATGGGATATGCCCTACTCAGGGATTTTATGAAATAGAAACGATGAAGATGCTCCTTTAAGCTAAAAATAAATGACGAGTGGCCATAATTGGAGTGAAACACCGTAATAGATTACATTTGCTCTCATGCTTGGGCTCATCTAGTTATTCAATAGAAACCTCACTGATAGAAGCATCAGTTTGTTCAATGATAACCTCAACCCTAGCATAACTAGTGTTTACAAAATTTCGACAATTTTCTCAATACCGAGATCGATATTAATACCGGTATCGTTTTTCAACACCGACGATACCGGTGAATTGAAAAGTAACTTTTGAATTATAGAAATGTGACTTGTTCAACACATTCTTTTCGAACCAATGTGTTCATATTCATTCAGAAAACAATTTATCTAACAAATCACTTACCAAAGCTCAAGAAATTCAACAAAAAACGGGTATGATTCATACTCCAGTCGTGATGGACATACTACCAAATTCACTTAAAATGACTTGTGATATGATATGAATACCAGAAATATTGACATCACGAATCTCGAGATTGGTATCGCTTTTCTAATAGCGGTATTCGGTATCACCGAGATCTCATGCAAACACTAATGATAAGCACAAGTGCATCACCATACTTCAATTTGACTATCACCGTTCGCCTTCAC
Organism: Anisakis pegreffii; assembly: GCA_035041965.1. Lineage (NCBI taxonomy): Eukaryota > Metazoa > Nematoda > Chromadorea > Rhabditida > Anisakidae > Anisakis > Anisakis pegreffii. The sequence goes on from JAPYMA010001058.1 coordinate 35,384, forward strand.
CTTATTCAAGTAACACATCTCTCAACACGATGTGTGCAGTGTGAACAATCAACCTCTGCGCACCTGAACAAACGGCTTTTTCGATTGGCCATTTTTCCAGAAATGCTCACAATTCCGAAAGAATAACATTGTTGGCGTGCTTGTAATTTTGACAGCTTTCCAGAAATGGAACGCGACACTCGAGAATACGGAAATCATCCGGATGTAATTTACTTTCACCTACTTCAATTGGACTTAATCTTTGCTTGAGCGTACGCTGAGGTTTAGGCTTGAATTAATGCTCATTTCTAGGCTGAGAATGGCTCGGGTGATTTTTGCAAGTTGCGTTCATGTTATCGTGGTGATTTGTTTTGACGGTAGTGTTTGTGCTCCACCTTAACGACGTTTATTTCGATTCGATGACGAAAGTGCGCTTGTGAGCTTTCAGTTACCAAATTTTTGTAGTTTTCAAATTGAATTCAACGGTTATACGAATCGGCTAATATCTGGGAAGTTTACTGCTCGATGGCTCATCTCGTTCAGTTTCAACGTCACTAGTTTCACGCTTCGACTCGACTGCGGCATCCAACCGCCGATGTTGTGAGGAAAAAAAATGAAATAAGTGTTAGTGATAAAAGCAAAAGTGAGAAAAAAGCAGTGGGCATTGGTGTTTCGCAAGCAAATGTGAGCACTGGTATTTCACAAGCAGAGCTCAACAACCGCGTCATCAGCCTTGTTTGCTTGTAACGTTTTTGTTGAAATGTAGTATCACCGTCGAATAATTGTGAATGAATTGTTTTGTTTCGTGATTTTCCGTTAACGTGATGAATTGCGCGAGTTTAGCTGAAATTATGATTATGGATGATTGAAACGAATTCAGAAATATCAGATCGTTCAAGATGAATCGACGTGGAGGTCATCAGAAGTATGATGCTAAGAAGATAACGATGCGAAGGTGCATCATGATGGATAATGACTTGGCACCGCGTTTTGATGATGACGATGAATATTCTTCGCAGGTCACTATTAACTTCCATTTCGTATTTTAATGCATTTCATAAGTGATCATGCTTATCATTCGTATGTTTATTTTCCCAAGAGACTGCATTTGAAATGAAGTATTTTATTCCCATCAAGGAAATTTTTATTGAAGAAATTCATCTACCAGTCTCTGAGCAGTATATACCATTTGATAGTTTTGATCATCCAAATGAATTATTGTGACTGCAAAATTAAAATGGTTTAAAAATAAATCTCAGTTATATTTCTGTGAATCTAAGTTGGATTATCTTCTTTTTCAGCCCTCTTATAACGAAGCAAGGTACTCGACAAATCAGCAACGTGATAAAGGGTATATTAGCCGAGGCGGTGGTTCCTATCGCGGAAGAGGTTAACTGATCAGTATCATCTACCTTTTGATATTTTAGCCACTCTTGTCATTCAGTTATCAATCACGCGATATAACAACTCAAATAATGATAAATTGAAGGAGGTCGCGATGCAGCATCGATGATTCGTAATTATTTGGACAAAAGACGCGATAAACAATTGCAACGTGGCACTGCTGGAGCTGTCTCAACGGTCATAATGAATTTAGTTCGGGTATGCATTCTTTATTGTTGCATCATGGAGTTATTCAAACAGTTTCACCCCTCCTTGACGAATTCTATGAACGATCGATGTCTATGTGATTGTTTAAATTCATTTTCTATCACATATCGAACTTCCTCGTATCTGTCTTTGAGAATACTTTGGACCATATACGTTCATTGCCTATAACTTCAAACTCCCTGATTGTGCAGAATTGTACCATTATTCTCAGTGTTCGATTTCAATTTGTGTTGTGATTGATAACCGTTGCAAACATAGAATATCGAAAGGCGTTCGTAGTTATGATTAGAGCAGATGGACTGATCAAAATAAATGATCAGTTTTCAGTAATTGGTTATTGGTCGAATTTTTATAGGTACCGAAGGGAGCCTCGATTGGAAAAGATTTCATATTGCGCGCTATTGGACAGTATGTGGAAGATGTGAAACCGATCTTATTGAAAACTGAGAGAGGCGATCTAATGTTTTTCATTGAAGACAATGAGGTACGCAACCGGTCAATCCGTTTCGAGATTTTTATCAGAATTCATCTTCACGCCAGAAAGAAAATAAGGCCTTTCGTTAATCTTCATTATGAGTAAATAAGGCGAATTATCTGATTCATAGAATGAAATTTCAATATGTTGAACGTCAAAATAGTTCAGCTACTGACTACATTACTGTTTATTCAGTGCTGCTTTATTTAATGCTAGTTTAGTGGTTAATTATTTCATTGATTCATAGTGATTTATTCGAAATATCAAAGATTTTTTTGGATTACATCAGTTTGACTGAATAGAATTTTGTTCTAAATTATCATTATGCTCAGTATTGATTGTTGTGAAAGGATGAATGATATGATTGAATGCATTGACTTTTGTTATGATTGAATAATTTTTCGTTGAATTTATAGACGGCGCAAGCAATAAAAGCAATTTCTCGTCGTGTTCGAGATCCGGCCACTAATATGGCCATAACATTCGTTGTGGCTCGGCAGTCAGCTGGCTTTGCGTCTATCTCGAACAGTGAAAAACAACTAATTGAGGTAGCTTTGTCAGAAGCTGATTCTTTGACGCTTCATTCAATTATCACTTCTGACTTGTGTTACGTTACTTGTGAATTATTGAGTTTGTGGAGTTAAAGTGTTTTTACTGCGGTACATATTGATGTTTTAATGTCACTTGAAAATAGTATTTGATAAATGTTAACCTTAAAATATGTCCAGTTGAATTTTTCATGTTATAACGTTGATCTTTCTGATTGAAGAGTCCATTTCGGTGCCAGTGAATTGTTGTTGGTGTGATGTGTGCATGAATTTGAATATAGCATTGAATATTATTTATTCGTATTTCCCTTCAGACAGCTTTGAGGAAAAGATACAATCCAGAAACGCACGCGTTGGACTTGAGTGAATTCGGTCTTGATGAATGTTTGTTACATTTTCACTTTTTCTCGAAATTGCTCTTTCTGACCACGAGACTTATCGAATGCTACTTGATTTGTTTTAACCTCGAGAAGATACTGCCTTATCACTTCTCGAAACGTTGTTGATTAATTTTATCTATATCTCGAGTTGATGAGATTAAAATGTCAGCGTTCGATTCTACTTCTCAGACTCTTAATACCGTCTGTTTTCGATCTCTGATATTTTCTCCACCGGCATCAACTCAACTTTCAAAGCGATAGCGATATAATATTAATACTCTCCTCATAATCTCCTCACTAGAAACTTCTGATGCTCGGACATCTTCAAAATGAATGCTTTATCAAGTTGAATGCAAACATTTAGTGTTCCGATCACGATCACTTCATTTGGCGCTTACCCGAAACAACATAATGATGACCGTAGTGGATTTAATTGACAAACATTTCAACGATGTTACGGCTCTGAGTATAAAGGTTATTTTGTTTATTGATTTTGATTCATTGTTATGCATTTATTTGCTTTCGAATACTTTAATTTTATCAGTGTTTTTGTTGGAGAATTTGCACAAAATTAGAATCCTTCAAGAAAGTTATTTTAAGGGCAATCGTCTACGGTTTTTGGATTTTTTCGCAAATCTCTTGTATCGTTTGAAGAAAGTGAAAACACTGGATTTGTCTTCGAATCAGGTTTGTTATTGCCGTATTCTTTTGAAAGTTTGATTTTAGCTAATTCTATATCAATATTTGAAACTGTTTCGTACTGATAGCATATCTCGATCAGAAATTATACAGATGTACGGTTTTCCGTCGTTCATTTTTTGATTTCTCCATTTGATGGAAAACTGCGAGGAATTCGTTGCTTATTTATTGGGGATTTATTGGCACAAACAAATTGTTGTTGTGATGATTGGAAATTTTTGAGATTGATAAAATGAGTGAGTTGGATAAGTTGAAAGGATGGCCCGTGGAAACGTTTTTCTTCGAGGACAATCCCGTTTGTGGACAATTCACGAGTGCAGACGCTTACCTTAGGTTGAATTCGACTCAACAATCAACATTCATCTTTCTTTTTTTTTTGACTTTTTACAACACTTACCTCATCACTCATTTGATATATTGTCTTTTCTTTCCAGTTTCAGAAATGCCAGTTGTTTTTTATCATTGATTTATTTTGATCTCTTTTAAAATCTGCTGAATGATATTCATTTGTTGAATGTTTTATCAGTGACGCTCAAGATTCCCGAATTTGCTCAGTATTTTATTCGCCGGTTTCATTTTACAATTTTCCTCCAGATATGTTCAATTGGTTTTCATTTGTGATCATTTGTTGTTATATTTGAAGCTTTCGAATTACGGGTTTTCGGTTTCTTTTTTTTCACTTTTCAGTTCTGATGAATTCCTGATTCAGTTAGTAATTTTTTGCTGTGATTGTATCACGAATGCAGCGGTAGATTGATTTAGGATCGTTTTCGTTTCTTTTAAAGCGATTTACGATTCGTTGTTCTCCTTTGAATGATGTGAATGTGTTGCCCATTGATGGGTTTTTACGGATTCTTGTGAAAGCAATTTTTTGTGTTCAGTTATCGTTGAAATACGAAATTCAGTTCTGGACAGGAATCTCCATTTTGTTCGTAATTAATTGGTCTTTTGCGAACATTTCCTGACTGCTTTGGATTGAGTGATGCCTCAACTGTTGTAAAATCTATTGTAAATATGAAATTGATCTTCTTCTAAAATTTTCATATGGTTATATCTAAATGATTCGATCAGACATGTAACTTTTAGTTGTGCTTTTCAGTGCAATTCATCATGTTTTCCCATCGGTCAGCATGCTGGTGAGTGATCGCATTTTTTGCTTTCGACATTAATATGCTCTGAATTGTTTATTGTTTCTTACAAATTGTTATTCGCTTATTAGACGTATGGAGAAATAATTATTTCACGTGAGTGCAGTCCATTCAAAAACTAATTATTGAATAACAAACTGATAATGAGCAAATTTTGGAAAGTAAATTGGGGAGTTTATATTAGTTATTCAAATGTTCTTTTTTTGAGTGGGACGGATTTCAAACTGAAGAGACGGTACATCAATTGTTATGCTCTAGATGTAATATCTGTTCTGTAACAAAGCTGTTTTATTGTACATTTGCAATACGAAGCAAGAAATGAGATGTTTTTGAAAGAAGGATGTAGGAAGGAATCTTTTAAGGATGGCATACCAGTACAGCCTTCGAGTGCTGAACTCGCTTTGTTGGACAGTGAACCAAAACTACCTCCTCTCAAGGTGAGTGCCTGTTTTTGCTGGTTGATTCCTTTTCATTTTATTTCCTTTGTCCACACTCCTTATATTCCCGTCAATCAAACGTTTGTAAGCTATTGACTTCATGTATTTGATGTGTGAATTTTTGCAAGAATAAGCACTGTGTTGTTTTCGAAAAATACTAATAGTAAGTAATCGATTAATATCCGTATCTGCGACACTTCACATAGTCGTGAACATCAGTGAAATAATTCGGTGTCGTATTTCTTCAACCGTCGTGTAATATTTCAGCCATCATTCTACGGCAGTGATGAACGTCGTGCTTTAATAGAAGCTTTCATAATTGAATATATGACCGTTTATGATGATGACAATCCGGACAATCGTAAAAATTTGATAAGTGCATATGACGAGAATGTTAGTTTTTTTCAGTGAACTGATCATAAATGTAGTTTAATACTCGTTTATTCGCTCTCAAATTGTCGAAGGAAATAACAATAATACTGGTCTAATTGATTGATCATATCTTGTAATTTTAACAGATCGAGTGTCTTTGAGGTATCGTTTTCATTCTTTTAGGCAACGTTTTCATTGAGTATATCAAACTTACCAGATGCCAACGATCTGAGGCCGTACAAGGAAAACAGGTGATCGGATTTTTCATTGGCAGTAATTTCGAAGTGGATGAATATTTTTTTCTTCTCGCACTAGCACTGTTTTATTGAGAATTGTTTATGGCTGCTTGGGACTTATTTAGACGACGAGTCCCGTCTTTGGTAGCTGCTAAAAATGTTGATAATTGTATTGAAATTGGTAATTGAATGAATGGCATAAATGATTTCAGTACATATGCAACGTATGTGACACGTTCGCATAATGTCTGCTATATGCAGCGGTGGGAACGACGACGTGAGAAGATGTTGCAGAAGAGTGCAATGGACATCGTTGTCGAGTTACGCAAACTACCGCCGACGAAACATTTGATGGATACGTTCATTGTGGACGTGTCACTCGTCACTGTTTGTTTTATTTCATCTCTTGATTTTGAGTACTGATAACAACGTCGCTTATGATCATCCCTATAGCTCTTAGTTTTGGGTGCAAATTCGATCCGAGGAATATATGAATCTGTATGTTACGAAGTGTTTATTTATCCTTTCAAACCAATCAAAAATCAAATTCTTAGCGTTTTACAGTAGAGAAATCTATTTTGATCCATTGTGAGCCTATAGGTTGGTTTGCAGTGAATGATGTAGATGAAAGTGCTAAATTTTAGGAAAATATAATGTGCTTCGCAGTGCAAGGTTTCTTTCGTGATGGAATTGAAAAAGTTGTGGAAAATGACGAACTGAAATATTTCTGTCGTAATTTTGTGGTTGCGAACAGAGGTGAAGGGTGAGTTATATTCATATTTGTTGTTTCTTTTGAAATTTATTCGTAATGGATGGTAGGATTATATGATAATTGATTGCATTGCGTTGCATCGATCCATCACGGTACAATTTGTAATATTGAAAAAGTGCTTTATTGAATTTATATTGTTTCAGGAAGATAGCAGTAATAAGTGATATGCTTTTCATTAGTGTGGTCTTCAAGGAACGTTTACAGCGTTACAAAATGATGCTTGGTAATCTGCTAAAGGTAGTTTTGATTCACTGTTTGAAAGAAAGAGAAATTTGTGTTCTTCTCTTAATTGCTTCGCTGCATATTTCATTTTAAAAATCCTTGTACAACGATACTTGAAGGTGTTGCTCCATCAAAATACTTGACTCATTTAAAAACAGCGCAAATATCTTGATTTGAGCTATTTGATTTTATGTTATTGTGATGTAATGTACATACTTGATAGGCTCCCACTGGCACTGAAGCTTTACCCGCGACATCAGCAACAATCAGCAACGGAATTACTCAAATGAATGTAACCGAATCCCAGCAGCCATCCACATCAGGTATTGCTAATCAACGGACACCCGCACAGTTGGCTGCTGCCGGTGATGAAACTATTCGGCAACAGATGATTGAGGCTTTCTCTGCAGAAAGTAAAATGAAACCTGAGTGGTCACGTAAATGTTTGATGGATCAAAATTGGGATTATGAAGTTAGTCATTTTTTAAAAATTCTTTTTTTTCGTTCATCATAGTCTTACTTGTTCAGAATAGAGGAACAATTCCTCAACAGCGCAATCGTGTTTAAACAGATGATCTGATTGAAAGGAAGTTGTTCAGTGATATTGGATGTATTTTATAGTGTCGATTACTCATAGATACCATCAAAAAGTTGTGACGTTCAAATTTGATTACAATCTAATCAAATATTTCAGGTAGCAGGAAAAGCATTTCTTGCCGTCCGTGATAAAATACCCCCTGAAGCGTTCCAGTGACCAATTGAATTTACTTTTTATGAGCATTAATTACTCCTATCACCGATATCGTCATTGTACTCAACAAATTGCAGTCACTAGTGCTTCACAGCGTTACCAGCACATCTCACTTCTAATTGTTGTTTGCTTGTAATCTGTGTTCTTATCTGACACTTCGGTAGTATAATTATTTTTCATTGTCAACATTTATGCTGGAACAAAATGCTTCTTCACCAACTCACATTCGGCTATTCTCATATACCTCAGTTAGAAATCCTCTTTTTATTCATCCCCGAAATTGCTTTTGTCATTTTTTTCCACAGAAACTCGTATCGTGGAGTATTTGCGACTGTCCTGAAAACGGTGTTTTTGGAATAATTCGCGTTCGTACAAGCTGCAAAAATTGGTGGTTTTTGTGAATTTATGGGGAAAATATATCATGGCGAGAGTTAGTGTTGGATGCGAATGTTCCACGTATGTATATATAAACTTCGTTTATTATCGTATCATTGTTATTATTAATCCTTTATACTAATTTTTACTTTGTTTTTGTTCCGCAAACTCCATTTTGTTCATTCACCCTTAAGGTTTCTGAACTGAACGAGTTTTGCTTAGATACAGTTAGTTTGGTTGTAATTGATTTATATATGGTATGTGCACTTGAATTCAGCTATTTATAGAACAGCTGAATTCAACTGCTGATGTAGTACTTCATATGTGGAATAATGTTGAATTTGGATCTTTTCATGTTCTTTTAATTGATGTTACATATTCCTTTAAAAATTATATTCATAATTTGTGAGTTGAATTCGATTTATTCATTTATTGGGATAACATTAGAAAAGCATTAAGTGCGGTATGCTCACTCAAATTAGAGTAAGATTTTGAATGGTTGAAGTTATTTCACATCATGATGACAGTGTCCTCGTGAAAGACGCTCTCTTCTTCATGTGTAGACTGTCCGTCAATCGAGATGTGTTCAGAAGTTATTTTTCACGTTATCATCTAGCATAGCACACTTATCGCTTTTCTTTAATCGTTGCTCTGTTGAAGTGTGCAGTTGTATTTTTTCATTATATTGTGTTTTATTTTTATTTGAAATATTTGTTTAAAAGGCGCTTTAGCATTCTGCGACTCAGGAAGTGAGTGAGGTGAGAGGGGTGGGGGGAGGGTTTCATGGAATGAATATATACTCGCAACACAAACTAGAACGTATGCAGTTGTGTGAATTGCTCTTTTCGTATACCTCTCAGAGTGCAACGAATGAGCACAACTGATGCTAAATAATTACTGCTCATTCGTTGATTATTGCTGTACCCAAAAAAAGTTGTCTGAATGAACTTTGGGTTACACAGCACCGTATTCGTTTGAAGAAGAGGAGTCATTGGGCGGTAATAAATGCCAGCTCCTCCATACGAATAACCATCATCGGTCACGAAATACGTGATCTTAATGGTCAAGTCAGCAGTTGAACGCTTACAATAAGCGTTAAGATGTCACATCTGTCTGCTGATATTACCCGCAATCATGTAATCCCATCGCTTGATGCGGATAATGATTCATTCCCTAAATAAACAGCAATTCCTCATAGCTGCATGAATTCGATGTTTGTTTGCGGTATATATCCATTCATTAGTGTGCAAATTCAATGAAGTTCTTTCTTATGCAGTAGCCGAAGTAACTTCACCCGAGTTTTCACTGCTATCGTCGTGTGACTAATGAGTTCTGAGGGGTTCAAGAAGTGAAGAAAAATCACCTTCGCAGAATGCTATTGTATTTTTGTTCTATTTCTACGGTTTCTGGGCCTAATTTCTTAATTGTTAATTGTGGTCCACTGTAATATATTGACTGAAAATTAATGTTCACCGTATTTATTTGGTTGTTTCGTTTTGTTTGGATATCTGATGTGAGATAAATTTATGAAGTTCATTCAGTTTTCGAATTGAATACAACAAACGAGATTACACACTGCATAGATCAGCTGTTTTTGTCCGTCTTATTTCACAAAATGATATGAATGGATTGGGATAGTAGGAGTTATTGAAATGCACCTTCATAGAATTCGAGCTGTGAGGAGCTGAAAGCATGGGTTTTGAAATTAGAGTTTGTTTTAAAAAAGTCTGTTTGGAAGAAATACTACTCCTCTGAAATTACAATACTTGTAATTTTTTCTAACGTTCGTTTCATCGTTTCCTATCGATTACATTCCCATCGGAACTCAGCGCCATAGTTTTTATCACTTGAATGCCCTAATGCAACATCATTTTGATCAAGCAAAGTCTGTCGCGATCTACGCGACTGATGTCAAAAATCACTGCACCACAAATCTTCCACAGTGATTGTTACGTTCGCGAATTCACTTCTAGTTTCAAGCGATTACCGTTTGTCGAGTTGCCCGCAGTTGTCCTCTCATTCAAATTGGTTCCGCTTGTCTGTTGTGACTCTTACCTCCTTCTATTATTCAAACAACCTCACTCATTATCGTTGTTTACAGTAGAACACTCCAGCTTGAAATTGTTTTTAATTCTAATTTATTCTTTCAATATAATCCCAAAAATTGTTCACATTTAATTTCATCGTCATTGTAGTTTTAAGGAACTATATCGTCATTAGTTCCCAGATATCTATCCCAGCCAATTATCCTTTCGTAATCGCTGAAAGCAACCAATCCTCAAAATTCATGACATGCAGTCATATATGGATAGGTATTCTCAGGTAATGTTTTCTGATTTGGTGCTAAGAATCAACAAAGATTGTTGCTGACATAATCGCTTTCAACATATTTGTAGACTCCGTCGTTACTAATCACTTTATTTCATTTTGTTTACCGAATGAATATTTTCAACGCGTCACAAACAATTGACCCCTTTGAACAACCGAACTATCGTAGGTGACCAAGAGTGTTTCTTTTTCAAATATTCGATGCCACTGAGCTAAATTAATTTTTTGATGAATTTGTCCGTCCAGAACATTTGCATTCATTCAGTTGTTTGGATTAGATGGCGTTCGAGAGTTTTGGCATCTTCTTTATGAAGAATGAGCAAGAATTTGTTGTGCTTGATTTCCTCTATTGTTGTTTTTTTAAATAATCTAATGTTCCATAATTTATATGTTCTATTAAGGGTATTTGAAATTTATGTGCTGAGAATGTTTTAGTAATGAGAAAAAGGCACAAGAACGATGATAATAATAACGATAAATTATTAACAACCTTATTTTATTAATAACAGTCATAATTATATATCATCAAGAACAATAGCACCAAAATTTATTTGACGCTTTTTCACAGAAAGAAATATTTATTAGGTTTAAGAAGAGTTAGGCAGGACAACTGAAAGCATTGTACAATAAGAACACTTTAACTGCTATGGAACTACTTATAACAGATTTGGATGCATTCAATCAAGTACGACAAACAGATGACAATATTTGAATTTGACGAATCATTTATGAAGTACGAAGCACGACGAGACTCTGTTAATTAACTGAAAAAACGGTGAATGAATCCTTTCTCGTTCATATTAAACATCACACTGCGCATTCTTATTGAGCACACTAAGGTGGATGCATGAATAAGAGAGTGACTGTAGTACTGCATTACTGCTGAGATTGACTGATTAAATGTTGTCGGTATGTTTCACGTCTTGTTTATATTCAACCATACAGTCGATGTTATACATGAGTTGAAAGAACGCTAGCTCATTGTAAAGCACCTCAGAAATGTCGAATATTAACTGTTCGCGATCGACACCAATTTTATAGCCGTAGTACTGTGAGAGTGTATCATCAATTATTGTACTCAATTGCTTCTCAAAAAGATCCGAACCAGAGCCGTTCGGGAAACAAACTGCTGCTGAACGTTGCAGTATAACATTACGCAGTTCATTCATAAGCTTCTCTGTTGCGACTGTCTCCGAATATTCACGTATCCATGGTACCACACCTTCGATTATACGGCATATGTCTTTTTCTAGTCCTATAATTTGCTTTTGAATATTATAGTCAGATGTCTAATCAATGGTCAGTTTAACTGACAACTTCGCAAAGAAAACTCAAAACAACAGAATCGGAAATGAAACCAGTTCGAAATCGAAAAGCTCGAAAAACTAAGAAGTTGTTATAAATTAGGCTGTTGAAAGAAATGAATAATTTCAGGGTTATATTTCAACGCTTCATTGACTAATGACATCAATGAAAGTAAGGGACCCAGAAAACTTATCGTGATCGATACGTTTTCTGGGTGATTTGGCCATCACCTTTAAGAGCGTGGCCATCATCACCTTTAGGTTCACTTTCGTTCGTTTCCTCGCCATTCTCATCGCCCGTAAGGCATCGAACTCTTTCCAATGTTCGTTGCTTTTGAAGTTTTGCCTTACCCGAACTCAGTCGTCGTTTCGCTTGTTCGATTCGCTGAAGGCGATTATGAATGAAACCCACTCATCTCTCATTCAATTTCTTCGCTGTCAAGCGTTCCCTTTTAGATTGTACCGTTTTTTGGAATGATTCTAAGCTTATCGACCATACGAAATGTCCAGTGAAAGCCGCGAAAAAGTGGAACAGCATGAGAAGAGTTGACAATCAAAACAGTACTTGATCTTCAAAAGTGGTCGATTGTTCGTATGGGTAAACGTTGTCGAGAATTGTTGATGATGAATGAAGGGAATTCGTTCGAAGTTTGATTGTAACCGATTGACTCACTTCGGAATTTGCAATCGGTATGAGTTGTTCGTCGCCATTTCTAGTGCCGACTCTTGCTGCTTGATCGAATCCGTGTTTGCTAGCGTCTAACTGCAAGCAGCAACAACAACAAGATCATCGTTGTCAGTTCTTTTTATTCACTAATTAAACGACATTGAATTGTTCGCTCGTTTCTAAGCGAACAATTCCGAATGAAAGATTGATTATTTCAAACACAAAAGTGACGAATTCATTTTATCATTGAGCGTGAACGCATTTAGTTAAGAAGGCCATCGTTCGCTCATTCCGAATGCTTCGGTTTCTCACCGTGTTGACAACAAAACGCTACAAGAGGTGATGGAAATACTTATGCCGTTACGAAAAAACCTATTCTACTTTATCAAACACTTTTAAGAAGTTTATTTGGAAAAACTTTTCTCACCTACTTGAAATTCGCTTAAAATTTGTTGAGGGAAAACGTAAATGAATAAAAGTGGAATGCAACTGAATTAATGTATATATTCACGAAGTGAAGTATCCTTCTTTTCAGCAGTGAATTCACATCAATCGCTGTACTCAAATTGTTTTCAAGAAGTACAATCGTTCATTTAACTTGTTTAACGAACAAATCTCCCATTTCGATTTTTCTGAAGACTGAATAAGAGCAAATTCTTGACGATTCTACAATATGTGATCCACCAAAACTACATAAAACAAACGATATTGCTAGCTGATCACAAAATACTTATTTGATGTTTGATTTCTGATAGAATACTGAACGTTTCATAAAAACGAATGTATCAAATTTTCGAATCATCGTATCAACAAATTTTTCTTGAGGGAAACTTTCACAAAACTTCCAAAAACAAATTCACATCGGTTCATTAGCTTTACTCAAGTGCTAGTAAGATCGAAAAAAGATAGTCACTGTTCTGTTCCGATATCGATCTGCTTTATGTTTGGTTAGTTTGCGGTGAAAATCTTTAAGTAAATCGATTCGTTGTTTTTTCACTTAATTAGGATCTATGCAACTAATTGAGAGCAATGGGGCTCGTTACTGGCCTGAAAAAAAATGTCGTCGTTTTTTGGCTGATGGAGTAAGGAAAACGACATAGATTCATCGACATGCTATATGCAGCAGCCCATTTGAAGCAAACTGCTAAATTGCTGAATGATTCCAAGCAAGGAATGTCATCATCAGTCAGTTGCAACAAACTGGAATGAACGATTGCTTATGTGGTATTTATCATATGTAAATGAGTGGTTCGAATTTTGTTTAATCAAATGCCGGTTGAGAGCGAATAGATATACATTCAGACACATTTAGTGCCTCAGAGTTATAGTTTCATCAAGGATCACGCGAATACACGATGACTTTCTATGATTATGAATAATGAAAGCCGTTGAATTCGTCCTGAATTTCATCTCAATAACTCAAACCGTGTAAGAATAGTGCATGTGGACAAATAAACTATTTTTGTAGTGAATGAATTCGTTTAAGAAGAGAATAATTTGAGCAAGTAAAAATCAGAACAGCAAACGATCAATCATCACTCAAAATGTTTTATTCAACAAAACAAAATCGTCGGGAAGTAGTTATAAATTCATGCAAAATGATAACTTCGGTAATAAGGTTAGAAATAAAAGGCACACGCATCAACATGGAAATGAAACAACACGACAAGAGGACAATACCAAAATGAATGGGAGTGATTGATTCTGTTCAAAGGATGTTAAGATTATAGCCTCCAGCCTAAGTGAACCTCAGCCCAGCTTATTCCATTTCTAAGACTGTGGCAAAGCATTCACTTAACTGGCCTGCCACCTTTTTTCATTTTTGTCTCTTGTATTCAGACGACACTTTATTTTCACTTCGGATAGATTCGGTATAGGCTTTAATAAAACTTCATATTCATTTAAATAAGCATTCATCACAATATTTGAAGATTACCACAAATAATGATAGCCATAAGAACAGCAATGATGAATATGATGAACATGCAAACCAATGACATACAATAGATAACACATGCACAATGAATAATCTGTTCACTGTCGCAGCCTTATTCTGGGCCTGGACCTAAGCCTGAGAGTAGGTTTAAGAGTCTTATTCTATCAAATGACGTTAAAGCCGCATGCCCGCAAGCATTTCACAGACTACGCAAATGTTCTCATACAACGTCCTAGTGCCAATCGCATTTCTGAGGTTCTCGAATATGAAAAAACATACGTTTGTGGCAGTATGCTCCAGCTGAAACACTACGTTACTGCAAAATATGAATGAGTATTCGTCTCTCCCTTTACGAAGAAATGCATCAGTGAAAAGCTCATAAAAACTTCGTCAAGAAATAGTAACGACTCAAGCAAATGTAACACGATAAGAGCTCAGAACATATCTAATTTTATACTAATTGATGGTGATTTAACGATGCGAAAAATGTGCACAAAATCAGTAATCGATGTACTGTCTTATGTCAGTACTTTAGGACGCCCTTAAAACTTCTTGCAAATCTTCACAAAGTCCGATATAGATGAATGAGACGAATAACTTCAATCAAAGAAGCAAATAAGGCAGGGTCAGTTGATCATATTTTATCAATGAATACACTGCTTAATTATATGCTTATTGATACATATATTCATTTAATAGCCAAACGTTTATTGGACACTTGTACAGATGGCGAAGTTGTTTTGATCACGCAATGTGACGGCAGTTCATTTATGATCATTGTTGCGTTTTGAAATAATCGAATAAATTTTGAGTGATCGAATGCGATATCACTGTGAGATATCACCGATATCACTGTGAGATATCACCGGACGGTATCATATCTAATCATTAACAAAACGCACGATTCAACGCAATACACAAACAACAAAACGATAGCTTAACTTGATTTATAAAAATTGAGATATAATATAATATTATTCATTAAGTATTAAGGAATAGAAAACCAAACAATTTAAGCATGCCTAACAAAAAATGTAACAATTAATTTATTTCATTTGATAAAATGTTCAAAAAGATTTTGTAGAGGTGAGTAATATTTAAAAGTCGTATGCTGAAATACAGCTCAAAATTTATGCATTATAAATGAACCGTTCTCATTATCACGAGAATATTTTGGATCTATTGAATTAAGCTTTTTGAACATTTCACCAGAAAAATATCGAAGACGATCGTATCACATGCACAGATCGGTAAAAGAGACAACTACCACACAACAACACAAACGTATATCGATATAACAATAATGTACGAATAAGATCAAACTCAACTGACCTCCTCTTTCTCAACGGATGCTGCCTGTGCAGGAAATGATTGTTCAGAGCTGTTGAAAAGTGTCTGAAGGAAATCTCTCAATTCAGGCACATTCTGTGCATTAGCTAATTTGGTGATAATATCAGCGAAACGATTCAGCACTTGCGAATCAGCAGTCAACAGCGATTGATGCATTAAGTGAATACATTTCTGACAATCATCTGACTTCACTGTCTGTGTTGTTGTTGGTGGTGTTGAGAGTGCCGGTTGTGAGGACTGAACATCACTGTCAGATTGATGTGCGCTCTGAAATTAAATTCAGTTGTTCAACTCTATTCTGATCACGAGATCAGTTAAAGATGCTTTCAAATCGAACGAGTTAAAGAGATAAACAGATTATAAGTATCCGATTCATGCCCATCCCTTAGGGGCGCGATGAAATGTTATTTCTAAATGAAACAAAAAGTGTGTGAAAGGAATGAACTTCGTCAAAGATTGAGAGGATGAATTAAGAATTAAAAGCAGCAAACAACTGGCAAAAGTTAGAAACGTCAGTGAAATATGCTTGAATAAGAATGTAACTCAAGATGATGTTTTTTGGAAGTTGATTGAATATAGAGCACGAAGATCGCCGTGACAGCTGTTCTTATTGCTGAAGGGTCAGGTGATGATGGAAATGATGATGAAATGACTGAAGTGGCAATAAAATAGCTCAAAATTGAGGCTTGCACAAGCAAGAGCATTGATAGCGAATGCAAGAACAACCTTATAATTAGTATCATCTCATCGATGATGCGGAGGAATATTTCTGATCGATAATGCGAAAAATGTGGAGATTTTGTGCGATTCAACTGAGAAACATAAAACAGGTGAGATAAAGTGATACCACAATAGTACAGCTGAACATCGTTTAGTGAAATTTACTGCAACTTTTACTGCAATAAACATTTCTGCAGGTTGGAATTTCTAATTGCTCACGTGAGGAAGAGACCAAAAATTGATTCTTTCCTAACTAATGAGAACAGGTGGCTAACATTTAACAAATTGCTTTCTTCACGTTTATTTCGCCGAAGCACAGTCAACGAGGGCAGTTTCTTGTGATCATAAAAAATTTGCATCTTATTGCCAGTGAAAAGTGGGAAGAATATAAAGCTCAACTGCATTTCTTGGAACCACAAATGCGCATGCTAATTACACAACAACTGGAGAATTGATTTAAAGTTGTTTGAAAGGTGATTGATCACTGACTGTATGCAAGTGAATGCATATAGAAATAATATCAGGAGAGTGAATCGACTGCAAGGTGACGATGATGATATGTGTACAAATGATGGGCAAGAGACGGAAACGCCGTTCGTCCGTGCAATAAGCGTACAATATAAGCAATGGTTGAGCAGTTGGTCATTACATTGAAGCAGCACCAAACAATTGTTTTATAAACGTAGAGCGATGAAGAAGTACATTACGTGCTATCATAGACGGATGAAGGAAGAAGGATGGATGCATATTCGTTGTAAACTTTACAACGTCTGTTTCATTTTAATATATTACATATCAGTGTATATGGGTTGTATCTGAATGATTTTATACGATCCAATATGTCTTCATTTTCGTTAGTCGCTTTTAAACTATTTCTGAAATTCTTTTCTTTTCTTTTTTTTGAACAGAATACGATAGATATAGAGCATTTACAACAGATACGGTAATTTTTCAACGCTCTCAAAGATCGATTTGCACCGCTCAAGCGATCCTTTCAGCTACATGTCCGGAAATTAGAGCAGAATCTTCATCAAGACGTTTTTGAAACGAACTGTGCAAAAGGAGAAACGTTTCACTTAATTCCGGTTGAGAGTCACTGCAAAAAAAGCGTTAAAAGCTAACTTATAATGAAAGCAGAAATAAAGCAGAGATAAAGATCAGACAAATTGATTCTACAAATGATGCACTATCAATAATGTTAGCATTGCATGGAATCAATTCCAAATGAAGAACGTTTATGGTGCTTGCTATACGAGCACGCTGGATGAGGAGCGTAGTGTCTAGAGCACACTAATACTTCTATGAGCCACTATTACTACTAGTTGTGATGATGCTTCTTCGTAGCTTACACAAACGCACAAATACACCACACCACACCACATTCACTGCTCAACCGAATATTGCTGTTGTGTGCATGCGAGTATAGCCATTGAATGTGCTTCTGGATATATGGTCAATCGATGAACACTGCCGTTACTGCGACAGCGTCAGCTTACATCACATCGCCTCTATTATCCAGCAGCACCCACTTGCTTGTATGCATATACGACTAGTAAACATGTTAGCTAGACTCGATATCAGCTAATGCAACAACCGTATACACATCATCAGCAATAGAACATATCGTTTCACACTGGCGTTGTTGACTTATGCTAATATTAATTGACACATGCAACACTTTCGACACTTGCAGTACGGATGCAAACATCGTTTGTTGATTTTAATTCAGAATCTCCTTTGAATGACTTCTCTCATTCATGTGAAGATATGTATCTTTAGAAACAATTTGCTCGTACGTATAGAAAAGGCACTGACGATGAGATTTTTGCGTAATTTAGGAATAACTGATTGAAAAATTCTTCATACCGAAAATGAATTGCGATTCTATAAGTTGTTTCATCTGCGGTTTTGAGGTTCTCAGCATATAGGATTAGACTTCTTTGAACATATTCTTGTTAAGTAGGAAAGAGCATAGAAATGGTTCGATGAGCTAGATCAACAGTCTGGAATATCCGCTCAAGGCCAAAGAGCTGCTGAAGATGACAAACCTCTATGAACTCAAAAATGGACAGATATTCAAAACTTATGCTCCGCTTTCGTTGAGAGAAAATAAGAACTGAAAATTTTTCAGATCGAGAAAACGAGAAATGCATTCACCAACTACACGGGTAATGAACTGCGCTTTTGAAAAAAATTGAATCAGTCATTAAATTGGAAAATTGCTTTGCAGCATTCGTGCATATTTTGGTTTTGATGAGAAAGAAAAATTTTGAAAAGACTGCACATTTCATGAAAATTTCGGTATTCATTTGATGGACAAACCACATTTATGGACGGCAATATAATCATATCTTAAAAACGTTTATAGGAATTTTTTGAGAGTCATAAAATAAAGAATATTTCTTTTTTATTTCAGAAAGTAATGGACAAAATAATGATCGATTACGAGGTGCATTATGTTCTTCATCGCGCAATAATTCGAAAGTGGTTTTTGGAAGTGTTCACTGAAAGGGAAAAGACCATTCCAATGCTGTTCGTTCACAGCAGCTAGACGATGTCCCCCAATCACCTTTTATTGAAAATGAATAATTTTCTGGTGATTGAAATTCCCGACTCACTCGAACATATTACATATTGTACAATAATAAAGGTTTCTTGAAGGTGATAACGAAACAACATTGCTAACTGCAAAATAAAAAAGTCGACGAGTTGGTTGAGTGAGTAGCAAACTGAAAGTTCTTTTCTTGGGTACTGCTAATATCTGGAAAGGAGACTGCATCATTTTTTGTCCTCTTCTAAAAGAGAAGCACTACAAATTTTTCATTTATTCCGACGTTTGTTACCATTGTCACAAAAAACGCTGAAAGGGCAATAAATTAGGGGAATGAAATGACAACGAGAAATGTTGCATGCAAAAAGATTAAAAAAAAGATAAATTGAATATATATATATATATATATATATATATATATATATATATATATATATATATATATATATATATATATATATATATATATATATATATATATATATATATATATATATAT